>JAKSZP010019334.1:0-19019 GCA_022478985.1 Massospora cicadina | reverse complement strand
CTATCTGAATTTTGAAAAGAGTTCATTGTTCAGATGGATGCATCCCTTTCTGCTGTGGGGCAGTCCTATCCAAAAAATATGAGGAAGGGGAGGAGCACCCTGTAGAGTACTGCAGTCATAGCTTGAACATACATGAGCACAATTATACTGTGACTGATCTGGAGTGCTTAGTGGTGATCTACACCTATAAGCATTTTTGAATGTATTTGCAAAGCGTGAAAATCAAAGTTGTAATGGATTATGCCTCAAGCTGGTTACAGAATCTTAAAGAGCCTGAAGGGCGTCTGGCCCGATGAACCCTTAAACTGCAGGACATTCAACTTCCAAAATTTCTCACCAACCCGAGCAAAACACTAGAATGCCAATTGCTTATTGATATCACCCATGATTCCAGTTATGGCGGATCTGAGCGATATAATGTTTGATAAGATGCTCAGAGGCAAGTAAGACGATGAACCGCCTCCAGTCATCAAGGTATTGGACGGAATAAGGGCCAATACATTCCAGAAGAATGGGGAATTATATAAGCGGATAGGGGACACTACAGTGAATATCCCATGACTTTTGCCGCTCAACTATTATTATAAGTGCACATAAAGCCGTTGGACATGGTGGAGTTATAAGACCCTGGAATTACTGCAACCACAGTACTATTGGGAAATCATGAACTTCGACATGCTTGAGACAATTTCATGCTGCCACCAGTGCCAGATGGAAAGCTTCATTTCGCCATAAGACTTTATACTGGTTAGTGAAACTGCACTTTGCCTAGCACACCATTTCAATTGATGTCATGGGTTCCCTGCCAACAGGGGCAAACTGGTCCAAGTACATCCTGGTAGCGATTGACCACTTGACCAGGTGGGTTGAGGCATGACCAATACGTGATTTGGGTGCGCTCACAGTGGTTAAGTTTGTTTTGGAATGTACAACTCAGCAACACGGTTGTCCTCAGTTCATCCTTACTGACAATGGAACGAAATTCACCTCACATATCTTACTAAGCTCATTTAATTGATGGGTAACTGTGGGAATTTGACGACCCTTGTATCACCCTTAATCTAATGGAATGATTGAGCAGGTTAACGGTACCTTGGTGAACATACTCCGAAGTTGGTGACAGATTGAACTTCTGATTGGACTTCTCTCCTTTCCACAGCCATTTTCACTTATAATATTAGCTACCATTCCACCCACAAGGGAAAAGTCCTTTTCAACTTTATATGGACAGCACCCTGCTCTTCCAGGACTGCTCCTTTCCTGTGTAGAGGATACTGGTAGAATGGATCCTCACTAGTATTTGACTAACTTAGTGGACAAGGTGGTCAAACTGCAAACCAAAGCATACTCATGCAGTTTAGACAAGAAGATTAAGGCTCAGGCAGCTGATATTGTATGAGCAGCCTCACTCAGTTCCAAGCTGAAGATATGGTTTTTGTTCATGACCAGCATAGAGATGGTCAGAAACAAAAGCTAGCCAAAAACTGGATTGGTCCATTTAAAGTAATTGTGAAAAGAGCGTTGACGCCTATAAGATTAAGGATCCCATGAGTGGACGGATAATTAAACCAAGTGCAATGAAAAGTTCTTTTTACATATAAATAGTAGTAGCCTTGTTGTTCAGTCATAAAATGTTGAGACTTTGATATGACTGGATGATAAGGCCAAAGTAGTCATGGCGGATCAGCTAGAATTTTCCAACAATAATTATAGAGTTTAAGTTTTTGAGTGCCTTGCGATGAGGTGATTTTGGTTGGACAGATGATATTTTATTGACTCTGAATTAGGCGATAAGGTAATATTGATGAATGATAAATAATGAGATGCCAACATTTGATGAATATTAAACGGACTCTTGAACTCAGACAATCGCGAATTTATTATATATGATGAACTCTGCTTAATTAATAAGAATATGGTGGAACGAATAAACTAAGTATAAGTGTCAATACTGACTGAAACCGCTGGGATATCAGTGAGACAAGGAGATTGAGAGGATTTTTTTTAGTAGTTAGAGAGAGTAAACAGACTATAAGAGTTCCTCTGAGATTATCATAGTAAAATAAAAGAAGTGTTTCAGGAATTTCTCCCCTTTTGTTATATTTATTTGTTTGAATGTGTCTTGAAGTGAACTGAAGATCTTCATATCATCCATTCCAATTGCTCAGTGGGTTGCCCCTGTACAAACCCTTACAGTGTACCTTAAAGATTTGGGAGATTTCATAACAACAGTGGTGTTCACTACAGGGGCTTCATTGGTGGGTTGCTTGTTTAGTTAGAGGTTTTGTTATGGAGTGGTGAAAGCCAATAGTTAAGACGAGCACTCCTTTGAGGGGCTCTGGGGTCTTGGCTTACCATCGGGGTGGTTCACATTGAAGGAATACTATCTGGTTAAGGGGAGGGCAATGTCAAAATTATAACCAGATGGATTCCTTCTGAAAGTATCAGATTAGGGTTTTCAGTTAGTCAGGCATAATTGCCAGCTAATCGCCTAGTTCGATACTATTTAATTTTATAATTTACTAAGTTTAGGTTTGGCGGAAGCTGCGTTCACTGACAAAGTGGCATTAAAAAATCATTGTAGGAGTTTCTGGAGGAAAGCTGATGAATTGATTACTAGTCATCCAAAAATGGCTCCACTGACTAAATTGGAGCACCAGTGACTCATGCCGTGGATGCTTGAAGTACTATTTAAATACAAATTCATATAAATGATTGACCAGCAACTTATGCTGAGGATGAATTGACCGAATATTAATATTTGGTGATCAGATGAGCTGATCTGGAGGGAATTGCTATGAGGTATGAATGAATGAAGAGACGATCTGATAGAGTTTTGGAATCAATGTGGCTGATGGGTTTTCTGGTAATAATTGTCCAAAGAGTACTTGGGCGCAGTAGCCCCAAAAGAGGTATATATAGTTGTTCATCCCTCCAGATAAACATCTCTCATGCACCAATATTACTTTTATTTGATATTATCTTAGAGCAGCTAGAGTAGGAGTAGATAGGACAGGGGATCTCTGATAGGCGCAGGTGATCACGCCTAGTGTGGCCAGCGTTGCCAGCTCCCATGCCTCCTCCATATGAGGAACCAATGGGAACCTGGCCAGCTGGCTACCAGCGGATGTGCTGACCGGCTGCCAACCTTGTGGGGTGCAGCGCAGGAGTGCCATAGCCGCCCAAGAAGGGGATGTACTTTCTGGGGCATGCCCAGATGGATTGGTGAATTGTTGCAAGGGTGGTGTAGTGTGGAAGTGCCTGAACCACCCAGGAAGGGGGCAGGACTTGATGAGGCACATGCTGAGGACATCTGGGGCTAAAGGCGAAGCCGTTGGTGGTTGGTTGGTGGGTTGAACGCGGACTTGTAGGGGTTGGTATGCTAATGAAGTCGAAATGGCAAGGGCCAACTAGTCTTCATACTGGTTGGCCTGGCACACCTGCGGAGCCCATGGTCAATTTTGAAACACCTAGTTTTGGTGATAATTAATGATATATGTGCTAATTTGTGCTCCCTATTTAGTTATGTTGAGACATTTCAAGGTTGCCTGAAGCTGATTAGTCAGGTATAATCCTTGAAACATTTACTAGTTTTTTTAGAAGCTAATGACTAATACTGAGGAAGATTAATGATTATTAATAAAAGTAGGAGGATTTATAGCAACTTTCGTTTTCTTTTACTGCTCAAAGTCAATTTTGAGCGATTTAAATTTAAAGTTTTATTTATCCACAGCCGTCTGCCCAAACCTATTCTTTGATGTCCTTGGCTCCGCCGCCTGCCACCCCAGTGTGGGGCAGCAGTGCACCCCCACCTAGCGTTTTCTGCCCCACGGGCAAGCACGTTCAGATGGGCTCAAACAGCCCACCCACTGCTTCCAACCATTTTGTCCCCCCACGGGACTTAGCACTCCACCTGGCGCGCGTCCACCCTTCTCGCCCCCATCCTCTCGCCCTCCCTCACTCTGCCATTCGCTATTGCCTTAGAGTGGACTATGGGCATTTGTTCCCATATGCCGATAAGGCAGTTATTGACCTAGCCACTGAGGCCTTTGCGCCAGCTGGCTTTATAGACTTCCACCCTTTTAAGGGCTATTTTGACGTTGGGTTCCAATCTGAGGAGGATGCTGAAGCGGCAGAAAACTCTTTTAATTTATAAAAGCCCCCCCATTCCCACAACCCATACTCGCCTCCCTTCAGACACCACACTGGTGGTATCCTTTGCAAATCTCCCATCCCACCTTCCACCCCAGGTTTTTGTATGAACAGTTGGTCGCGGGGCTCATGGCTTATGGCACTCAGCCCAACCTCATCTTTGCCATTCCATCTGGTGCGGAGCGCCTCGCTGCTCCTTGGGCAACAGCCACCATCATACCACACCACCTTACCATAGCCCAACAAATCCCACCCTGCGCTAGTGTGGCTGCAGCGCCTGATCATTTCTTTTGGGCTCAGGTCAATAATGGTAGGTAGATTTTTTCCCTCTGCTTTGGCCTCGACCATGCAAAAAGAGCGTGCCCTCAGGCCAAGTCCGCTGCTACTGCTTCTGAGCCACCCTCTGGAAGTTCATTATGGGGCACTTTGCTGCCCCCTCCCACCCTCTAATCTCGTTCAGTGGGCCCACATGGAAAATCAGCCCCCCCAAAACCTCCAGCCTCACTCTCCCACCTAAATCTACCCCAGCCAGTCAGAGCAATGCTTGAACCACCATTGGCACCCAAGCAGCTGCCCATTCGCCCAATCTCACCCACCCAAATTTGAACGCCACTATTCCAGTGAACCAAAATTCATGGGATCTATTGGCTGAAACTGACGAATCAGGTAATGTCCTCATTAGTAAGCATACAGGTCAACCTCTCTGCCAAGGCGATTATGTTCAGGAGGAATTTTTCCTTCCTGACTTTGATGAAACCCCTACCCCTCGCCATTTCTTTCCTCTGCCCAATACAGCCCCCTTCCAAAGTGATCACCAGCTCGCCTTAGCTGCGGTGGCTTCTCCTCATTGCCTGAAACTATGCACCGCGGTGGCCCAGTCAGTGGCTCAGCTCCAGCATGGCCTGCCCACCCTATTCTTCCCCCCGACTTCCCTGAATCTCCCTGCAGTGACATCTCGAAACTATTTGATGATGCTGAAATTGCTGTTATGAATGTTGCAACAATTGCTTCATTCAACCCCTCAGCCAAAATCACCTGCCACAGTATCTCCCTTTTCACCCAACTTCCTGAATCCCGCAAAGAAGCTGAAGTTCTCCTCGCAGCTTTTGTTGAAACACTTTCCCATCATTATCTCGATGCAGAAGAGGAAAACTCAAACTACGCTGACCTAAACCCCCACTATGCGGATGCCCCAACGCCCTGGCTCTCTCTCTAATCCAGTACTGTAACCAATATCCCTTGATTGAGGTGGGTCTTTCTGAAAACCAACCCCCCGACCCCTCCTCACCCTCTGCCATGGTGGGGTAGCAGTTTCTGCTTCCCACCTGGTTAGTAGTTTTGTTTTGTCATTTTGAGTGTTGTGTTCAGTACTGTCTGTCCCCTACTCGGCGTACCTCGAATAAATTGTAATGCCCTTTGGGTTGAGAAATGCTCCCGCTACATTTCAACAAATGATTGACAACGCGTTAGAGGAACTCCAGTTCTCTTATGCTATTGCATACATTGATGATATCCTAGTTCATTCCCCAACTCCCAAACAACATGCTATTAACTTAGAAAGCGGTAATGGTTGCTTTGCATAAAGCAGGGCTGTACCTCAAAGCTTCCAAGTGCGAGTTTTATAAGGAAGAGTTCATAATTCTTGGAAACCTTATTATTAAAGAAGGTGTCGCTATCCCTCCCAACTACTTAGATGTGATCTAAGAATGGCCAACTCTGACTACACAGAAGCAACTTTGGAGTTTCTTGGGAACTATTATTTTTTTTAAAAATTTTCCCCCGCACTTTCCCAGTTGGCCGCCCCACTCCATCCCCTCACTGGAAAAAACGTACCGTTTTGTTGGACCCCAAAATGCCAGCAGGCATTTGAATCAATCAAGGAGGTGTTCTTGTCTCCTCCCATTTTGAAACACGCCAATCCCACCAAACCATATCTCATCGCATGTGTTGATTCATTGGTAGCAGTGGGCGCGGTGCCGCTTCAGGACCACGATGGTCTTGAACATCCGGTCATTTATTTTTCCCAAAATTTACTGCTATGGAGCAGCCTTGGTCCATTTACAACATGGAACTGACTGCTGTTTCAAGGCATTAACTCATTGGCGATACCTGTTGCAAGGTGCTCGTCATGAGCTAACAGTTTGCATGGATCACCAGGCTCTCTTGTATTTCCGCAAACCCCAAATTGGCGCACTGGCAGTCCTGAACCTATCAGGACCTGTGCAGTTTTAACTTCAAATATGAATTTGTCAAAGGTGCGCTCAATGTCCTTCCCAATTTACTAAGCCGTAGTCCTGCTCACTGTCCCTTGGAACCTGAGGAAGTGGATCTCATTACTGTGATCCCTGCCACTCAGATTCTGTTGATCATTCCCTCTGTTGTTTCCTCCGCCGCGTTGTCTCCCAACAATCTGTTATTGGCCCAGGTGTTAGCCAGTCAAAAGACTGCCCTGAGGGCGTGGAGTTGGTAGAGCAGTTGGCTCACTTGAGTCCCAAACACTCCCTATACTCCTTAGAAGAGGGACTCATTTACTTCCATTCTCATGTTTGGGTTTCCCCCTCCTTCTTCCCAAAAGTATTCCACGCACACCATGATCCCCCCACAGTTGGACATCCCGGTAACAATAAAATGCATTGATCTGTTATCAAACCTTCAATTGGGCAGGACTGACCAAAGAGGTCCCGGCTTGGATCACCAATTGTGTTACTTGTGCTAGGGCCAAGTCAGATCACTCCAGTAAGAATGGCCTCCTACACCCTTTACAGCAGGCGGAAGGTTCATGGACCTCAGTTGTCCATAGATAATATCGTTGATCTCCCCTGTTCTAATGGGTTCACAGCGGTGATGGTAGTGGTGGATTGCTTTACAAAATTTTCCCTTTTTATCCCTTGCACTTCCATGATTACGTCAGAAGAAACTACCCATCTTTTTGTATGACATGTGTTTTCGATGTTCAGTCTCCCCCAGGAAATCATTAGTGACTGGGGTACTCAGTTTACCGCACACTTTTGGAGTGAGCTCCTATTGATCCTGAAGATAACCCCCTGTTGATCCACGGCGTATAACCCCCAGTCTGACGTTCAGACCGAGTGGGTTAACCAAGTTCTCAAACAGTATCTGCGTTGCTATGCTACAGCAGCTCAGGATACTTGGGCCGGTGACTTGCCTCTCACTCAATTTGCATATAATAATGGGATCCATGCATCCACGGGGTTTCACCATATGAAGCAACGTTGGGTTATAACCCATTGTTTTCAGTTGGGGCATGCTTGCAACCTGAGGTTCATGCTGCCGCGGATCATGCTACCCATATTTGATAAACTCAAGCCTTAGTGTGGGAACACCTCACCAAAGCCATTGATGACTATAAGTGATTCGCAGACCGTAAGTGCCTCTCTGGGTCATTACTTTATGGTGGGTTCCTATGTCATGCTTGATACCCGCCATTTGTGAATTCAAACCCCTTCCCGCAAGTTCGCCAATAAGCATTTGGGTCCTCACTTAGTGGAGGAAGTATTGGGTAATGGGGCGTTCCACTTGAAGCTTCCCGCGCATTGGAAGCAGCACCCAGTTTTCCATGTTTCCCAATTGTCGCCCTTCAAAAATGTAATTCCCACAGACCTGGAACTGATCATCATCAATAATGAGGAAGAAGCTGAGGTAGAGGCTATCCTGCATCTCGCAAGTCGCAACATTCAGTCCAATATCTCATGGCCTGGAAAGGATATCTGGACTACAAAAATAGTTGGGTCAAGGCGCACAATTGCGCGAATTGCAAGGCCCTGGTCGAAGCCTTCCATGCATCCCACCCTGAGGCTCCCCGCCCTCCTCAGAAGATCGTGACTATTATGGGTATCAAGCTACCTAAAGCACACAAGAATGTTGCTCTGGCACAGTTTCCTGGTGGGGGTGCCATTCCTTTGGAAAAAGGAAAGGGTAATGTAAGTCTTAGGGAACGCCCTTTGGCTCTTGATCAGGTCATCTTCCCGCTCCTTAATAAAAAGACACCAAAGAGATGGCGGTACCTCTCATCACTAGGGCGATCTCGCTCATGTAGTAGATGAGCGATGGGTAACAGCTCGTCCACTTTGGATCCCACCCCAATACCCACACTTACCTCAGCAGAACTGTTGCGGGAATTGGTGAAATCTGTGCCGAGATTACTGAATTGAAATTGGTCAGATCTAATTTGGCCGGCAATCTGGCTGATGCCCAAAATTTGAATGGCTGTAAGAGCATGAAGAATGAGATATTGGCCGGATTGCCTGACAGTTCCAATTCAATTACTAAACCAGTGGAACAAATATTGGGCGCCATCGATGAGGGTTTGAAGCCCTCTGGTAGTAATTTGGGCGTTGCACCTGATGTGCTGCTGTTGAACGAACAAATGGTTAGATGACTGAGCGCGGGTGGGTTGTCCATCCCAAACATGTTCCCAACCAAATGGACCCATCCCTAGATGGGATGGCCTTGGGGGATTCCTGTTGCCTGTCAGCTAAACGCTATCATACTAACCATTGGAAACGTAGTTGAGCCCTGGTTCAGACATTTGAGGTTGAACTGACAGAGACTTGGCCCATCGCCAAATTTTGCAATGTTAGTTCCCAAAGAATAAACCCTCCCATTCCCAAACAATTCGCTGGTTAGGTCAAATTTGTGGGTCCTGACCCCATCCTGTCACTACCCAATCGACCACTATTTAAGCAGTTGCATGGCACTGAGAAATTGTTGGTCAATTTTCTTACTTTCCTTTCCAAATAAAATTTTGCTTAAAAAAATCAAATTTTTTATTACTGTTCCGACCGCATCCCAGATGGCATTTCCCTGGTGGTCCATCACCCTGCACTCCAGGTGGACTTTACCAATTATCTTGGTCACCATGGCTCCCTCTATCACCGATTGGGCCCAGCGAGTCCAACACTTTTGGTTTTACAACCCCGCTCTTATGAACTTGACAACAATACATGGGGATCTTATGGCCCTATTTACAACAATGGAAAGAAAGAATCCATCCCCATATCACCTCCGATGAGTTGGCCTCTCAAGCCAAGAATCTCATCAAAACTATCCCAGTAATCCCACCTCATGCAGTTAGAACCACTTAGTAGGAATGGGTTCAGTGTGGTTTGTCGTTGGGATACTCCTTACCCTGTTGTTGCACCACCACTTCGTGGTATCTCATTTCCTGGCTCCATATCAAGTCTAACAGTCAGCAAAGCCTCTGGCATTCTGGCTTGCTTTTTGGGTGTTCACGCATCCTGAATGGCAGGCTGGTCTAAACTTCTTTCTGCCATTTCCATGACAGCAGGTCATGAGAGCAGGTAATGTGGAGGATCAAGGCCATGGTACATTATTTGCTTGGCATATGGTTTGGCCACCTCTATTTGGGCCTTTTCTGAGGCTTCACCTGATTTTTGGCCTTTTTGGGATCTAGTTGTAACCATATGTACATTGTTGGCCATAATACGATGTAGTGAATCTTTGCTAATAAAATAGACACAAAAAGTTTACCAGGATCAGGAGTAATGTTTTTGGTATAATGGGTGGTAGTAGAGCATTCCGCCTCTACTCCACCTGCCCTTTTCCCAAATCTATGTCCTTATCAACTTTTTAAGCCACATTAACTCCTGTTTTCCCATCTATTCAGGCATAACACTTGCTGGCAATGTGCCCTTTTCTACCACAGCAATGGCAAGTGATAGCACTAGATTTGGGACGGTCAGGTTTCTGCTCCTTAGGATTTACATTTCTTTCTTTGATTGTGGCTTGTATTGCTAATTTTATGTTGAGGGCGCACCCGTTGCATATTGTTTGGATGACTTGGCGCATCAAAGCTTCTTGCACAGCGGCGTAAATAGTCCACAAGTCTATTTGCCTCCATATCACGATTAAAAGCAGGAATCATTACTCGTTCTAAATCATGATATGGCTATATAGCATGTTCATGGCGATTAATGCATCATATTCAGTCATAATGTTCGATCCAAAGAGTACTTGAGCTTCATGGTAAAATCAATCGGCAAACTCTTTGATATGCTCATTAGGTCTAAACTTGATATTTAAGAGTTCCATCTTTTGTGTTGACAACTTTTTGGGCCCACTGAATTCCTTAATGACGGCCTATCGGGCCTCATTGTAAGACCAATCTTCCCCCCTAAATAGGGCATTACAAGATCTACGCTGTGTGATTCCAGACAATTGATGAGTGCTGTCACCTTTGCATGAGCGGACGCTCCTCTCATAGCCTTTTCAAAAAGCTTCAAGAAGGAGTATACATTGCCATCTTTATCAAATTTTGGCAAATTAAGTGGTTTAAAATCATCTCTACCTGAGTCCCTAACTGGAGAGGCAGTTTCTCTTCTTAAGTTTGACCAACTTGGGGAACCTTTGGGAAGAATAGGATGCTGCAAACAACTTGAAGTGGGCATAGAAGTAAGAACTCGTGGAATGGTTCATGTATTTGATACATCTGTCCCATAATCTTCATCTGCCTCATGACAATAATCCAAATCGCTCAACTGTTTTCTGAAATTGGGACTGACGTGGCTAATTTGGCCTTGATATCTGAATTATCCGATTGTTCTACTGTAGCAAGAGTAACTGGGCTAAAGCCTCAATATCTCTGGGTATCTGAAAATTCAGTTTAAATATAATCTTCCAATTTGATATATTTTTCCTTCAACTCTTGAAGGGTTTTTTTAAATCTTGGCCCAGTTGTAGAAGTTTTTCCATATTGGCTGCAACATAATGATACTGCGTCTCAAGTCTGATGCAGTGGTTAGTGATATCCTGTTTCCACTGACTTGAGAATCCCAAATTGTTCAGCACTTGTGTAGCTATATTTGGGACGCCTTCATTAAGTTGAGTTGCCAACTCATCAATTTGGCCATAGGCTTCTGCTGCAGCTCCAGTGTTTGAACGATTGCTTTGCGTACTTCTGCAAAGCAAGTATCCAACTTCTCTAATAAGCAAGCGTGGGCTGATTATTCCTCATCTTGAATATGGTAAAGTGAGAAAGTTCAAGATTTTGACGTGCAAAGATGCGTTGAGCATGCTTAATAGATGGTTGTAGAAAATTAACTAAATATTTGTATGTGTTGGCCTGACTCTCCTGAAGTCTTTGGGCCAAACAAGCCATGATGGCTTCTTTATATTTTTTATAAATTTCGTTCTTCAGTGCCTGATCCTTCATATAACAAAATAGACCAAAGCTAGGGTCAATTGTTGAAGAACCAACCTCGTAGTCTTGAAACAGGGTTTCCAACATTTCCTTGATTTTGGCCTGGGTAAATTCAGCCAGATTTGAAGGTAAAGTGGGTCCTATTCCAGTCGCTATTAGCTCTAATGAGTAATCAGTCCCCTCCTCATTGTCAGAGCGATTTGAGGTAAAATGTTCAATGAACTGAACATTGACTGTTTCTATTTTGTTGTCGCTGTACTTTCAGGCAAATTTTGAAAGCTAGTCATCCATATTCACTTTAAGGTATTTGTTTTTCTTTTGAGTGAGCACCAAAATGTTAAGTTTTCAGCCGATGGTGCAAGCTAAAATTAACTTTACAATGAAATTGAGGATATAAACTTACTTTTCAAATGAAACTCCTGCTCATAATCTTGAAGTAGATTCTCCAATAATTCTTGATATTAGCCAAGTAACTCCAGTACGCTCACCGTTCTTAAGTCTATTGGCACCAACAAATACAAGACCTTCTGTCTTCATACAAATTTAGGAAATTATTCCTCTATAATTGGGACTACTTCTCTGGCAGGCAACTATATACTTCTCTTCAGGAAGAATAAACACACACAACTATCTAATATAGATGTAACAGCAACAGATACAAATATCAGACAGACGACAGATGGTTAAAGATTAATAAACTAAGTGGCAGTAGTTAGTAATGATCAATAAATATGGTAAATGATGATTGATTGATGTTATTAATTGGCCAGGTGCCAGTATTATATACCTCTCAGGCATCTCCTGGCCAAACTCATCTATTAAATGAGTTCATTCATATTATGCCAATCCTCTGCTTGTCATGGCAATAATTATGAAAATCCCCAAGTCAATTCAACCCATGAATTGACTAAAAATAACAATCATTTCAGCCCGATAAAATGAAATTTTACTCTCATAATTGGGACGACTTTGGGCTTTAAACTCAACATCAAAATCTTCCCAATTAGAGCTACATCATAACTCAACATCTAACAATAAATGGGGAATAAAACATATATGACCATAAAAGATGATGCACCCCAATTTGGGACATTGGCAGCCCTCTCAATAGCACTAAGTATGCCCATAATTGGGACATCTATGTTTAAGTGCTTAATTATCAATCTCATTAATCAAACCCAACTTCCGCCTTAGTGCATTAAGATTAATGCACTAATTTAGGAGGTGCAATTTAGTTAATGCTGTGAGACCATATTTGCACCTAAGTGGACCCATAATCGGCCATAATATGATTATATCATAGCTTTTATTAGCTACAACAATCGGTCATCTCAGATGCAATTAGAGTGGTTATGAGGTGAATCTGATTTATCAGATTATGCAGATGAATTGGGAGGATCAAAGGATCCATCAATGGTAGTAATCTATCTGCATTGATGGTTTTCTCAAAGGGTTTATTTTTGAGTCAACCATCAAAATCTAACACTTCCACTAAAACATCTTAGCAGTACCTAAAAATAGCCTCAGCACAGTATCCTTCACTTCTTGATATGTAACGGAACTTCTTGGAATATAGCAAGTGACTTGGTTGGTGGTTACAACATCCAAAACGGATATCAGCAATTTAGCCTTGCACCAATCCAAGGCTTCTTCCACTGTGAACTCAAAATTTATCCAAATACTCCATGGATGATACCATCACAGTAAAATGGAGACAGCTTATCAATGAAAACCTCATCCCAGCACTCATAGTTGTGAGTCTTTAGAGCGTACTTAGAAATGGGTCAAGACCCATATGCGTTATCTCGTAAAGGCGCTTATTTGGTAGGGCCATTGGCGCATGGCTTGTCCGCTGCTTCAGGGGTTGCGTGGGACCCTTAGGTGGTAAATACTAATATCACCTGGGGGAATTGGTTCACTGATACATAATCATATCTGGGGCTGCCTGCAGTTTCAACAAAAGGCTTTCCAACTGGGTGCCCAGCTTCATATTCATCATATTATACATCTTTGAGTGGCCCTTGTAGTTCTTCCACTTCCTAATGAGGGCGCTGAGGGTGGGATGTGCTGTTCAACTTCTGCTCTGCACAATGTAGTCGTTCAGTAGTGTCATCCAGGAAACTAGCAAGTTGCCTGTTTTGTTGTCCAAAGACCCACATTTGACTGAATTTGTTATCAAGTTGGTTAATTACATCACTAAGCTCCTGAAGGAGCTCATCCTGATTCTTAAGAACCACGTTTAAAGCAAGTTTAAGCTTCACATATTTGAAGGGCGCAGTGTGCCATGAGGATTCACCATCAATTTAGGCCTGATGCAACATTGCTGGCAACTGGATAGTTTGCATTTTGTTTTTGGTGGTTGATCAATGGGCCCCCTGTAGTGAGCACCACTGTTATAATTTTGGCGACTAATTTGATATTTGCATAGAAGTTGCATAGGGTCAATCCCACTGAGCATCAAATAAATGATATGGTGATTTCTTGTCCTCGTGACAAACTTAAAGAATTAATTAATATGAAGCAAATATCTCCAATAACACCACTTTATCTAATTTATTATATAAATAGACTCACTCTGCTCTGCTTCCTACTTCCTACCAAAAATCATTTCCCCTTCAATATTCTCATCTCGCTTATATATCACAACTTCAGTTGATACTGTTCCTTTTGCTTAGGCTTTTCTTTACTGCCATATCATCATTTGTTAATGCCTTGTAACTTTGAGGTCCTGGCAGGGCCCATTATGCTTAAATTCACTATTGCCATAGTTTTAGGCAATGTACTAATTATTCACCGCGAATTGACATCACCTATTGCCTTATTTGGAGGTGATCAAAATAACTCTTTTTCATGGGTTCATCATTGCTTAAGCAAGGCGCTCAAATCTATTTACATTATTATATCATAGTTGACAGATTTTGACTGATCTGCCACAGCTATTTGGGGCTTATTGACCAGTAATATCATAAACTTAACAAAGCTCACTTCAGGGGGCTCTGCTGGTGTGCTGCTCAATTAGGTTGTTTATGGTTAAGAAGTGGCAAAAGCCACTGGTTTAGTCCTAGCTCTTGGAGGAGGGGTGCTGAAATATCTTGGCTTACTAAGTAGGTGGAGTCATGATGGAGGTTACCACCTAGTTGAGAGCTAAAATTTTAGGCTATTGCCCAGATGGATTCCTTTCCTTATTTCCAAAATTAGGTCAAGGTTAATCCTACAGAATGTTCAGTTACCTATCTTAGATGTGATAATTAATGATATATTTTCAATTAGTGTTCCCCATTTAATTGGGTTGCGCCATTTTAATAATTTTTTCTGAGTCATTTATGTCAGAGCAATACCTGAAAGAGATTATTAATGTTATAATCACTGGTGACACAGGCCAAGGATGATTTATTAATCATCAATACTAAATTATGAAGATTTACTGGCAACTTATAGTGAGGACAAATCGAGAGTTTAAGTTAATGAGGGTTCATTGGAGGAGCGCCATTTTGATGTTAAGTTAGCAGTAGTACTGTCAACTAATGCCAAAGATGGTCTAATATGTTCTCCATTTAGGGAATGACTGGTGACTTTTACTGAAGATAATCATTCTGCTGGCGAAATGCCAAGGTTTCCACTATGAGAGCAAAAAAGTGATTCTGGATCCTCTGATTTGGAATAATGGCGACTGATACCAAAGATATTTGATAATATTGTCAGGGACTGGTGCACTACTGACCTGGTTGGGGGTAGCTAACCATGAGTTAGCATAACCAAAGGGTTTAGCCCAGTATAACAAGGACACTAGAGGTGTCCAGGTATAAGGAATGGTGGGTAATCTGGTATGGGAGTTGCTTAAAGACATGACTTTAAAAGGAGAAAGTTGGAAGGGCGTTTCTTATAGGCTGGGGTGGTAGATTGGTAATCATAACACTTTAGTAAATAAACTTAATAGTGTTTGCATTATAAGAATAATTTGGGAACTTTTCTTTCTCGTTGAAAACACTTTTGCAACCTAAACAATTCAAGACTAAATCTAGTTTGATAATCTCACAGAGGAGATTAGTCTGGGCCCATGTCAGGGTGCAGTTGGGCAAGCAAGGTAAGAGGAGCAGGCGGAAGGCACGCAGCCTCCAACGTTTGAAAACGCCCCAGAGAATCCGGCGGAATAGACAAAAATCTCAAAAAACCGGTGGTCACAATTTCCCCAGAGATACTCGCGTGGTAAGCACGATGCAACCAGTACATCAACACGCCACACTCCCAGCCACTTTCATTGGTGGAATCCGGAGTCCGTGTGTATCTGGACATCCAAAAAATGGCCTTATGGGAAAAATTTGTGAAGATGTACACAAAATTTTCCTGACCGTGGTGTACATTGCACCTCACTCCATGTCGTGCGGTTGGCTGGACCTAGGTTTCAAAAGCAAGATAGTAGCAGATGAGGCTGCAGCAGTGCGCATAGTGGTCGACCTCCCCGAAGGGCAATGGGTCATTGAAACCAAATGTACCAGATGGACAAAATCAAACTAAATTTTCCTCATGTTTGACTTTTTGCCTACTACGGTAAAACGTGACATTTTGGAGCAACACCTGAAAGATGGTCTCGCCATATATGGAGAAATACAATCTTTCAAAATGCAATGCTTCACGCTGATGCCACACCTGTGCACCAGCAAAGCCATCGCAGTTCTGACCCCAACTGAGGAGATTGAAAAGGACCTAACCCAGATCCTGCACTCCACATTTATTGATATCACAGGGCATACCACCCACCCATTCCAGGTAACCGTGGACAGCGCGCCCCCCATTTGCACCCACTGTGACACGTTCAGCCATAAGGCGCACGCATGCCCCATCAAGGAGGGCGTCACATTCCAAGAGCACCCCTCAGCGGCCATGGCCAGCGGAGAGGCGCATTACGAACCAACCACAAGCACCAAGGAGGCTTTCCCGTGGGGAGCACAAGGCTGCTACCTATTGGTAAAGCCCATCTCCCCGCAGGAGCGGAAGAAGGCCAAGCAGGCCCATAGGGCTGCGGCCAAGGAAGCAGCCAAGGCCACCACCACCATCCCACACTCACAATGCCAGGAGGACATGGAGACCTTCATGGCAGAAGTGACTCAGGAATCCATCATCCAATCAGATTGGGAAGCCCATGCCAAGTGGGCCACTCAATCTGAGGATCCGATGGGAGATTTGATCTCACCCAATCGCTGCACCCAAGCTCCTGTCAAAACCAACTTGGGACCTATCCCAACTGAAAAAAAAATTTTGACCTGCTTGCGGTGCACTGAACTCATCCGCACCATAAAAAATTCGTCCGACGTCAGGAAAATAAAAAGTGAAGGCCAAAGCCAACACAACTCTTTCCACAAAAATTAACAAAAACCCCAATAGTATTGCTGCTAACACCCATGCTGCTGTGAAAGCCCGTGGGGACCTTGAAGAGGCTGGTGGGCCCGGGGGCCCACCCCCTCACACCTAAGGTGCAATGGGGGAAACCTTCACTCTAGGGACGTTGAATATTGCTGGACTCAAGGCCTCCCTGTCCTGGGCTAGGAAACTGAGTTTTTTACAACACAATTTACCCGTGGATATCCTGGCCATCCAGAAGTCCCACTGTCCACGAGGTTCCAAGGAAGCTTGGAAAACAATGCTCCTCCCATCCCTATCCTTTTGGTCAAAGCATTGTGGGGTGCTAATTTGGAAAAATAATTTTTTCAAATTCACATCCTCAGAAACATTCCTAAATGGCTGAGTGCTTGTCATCACCTTCTCGTGGGCTGATGTTGCACATGCAATCATCAACATCTATGCCCCAAACGGTGCACATGAGCGATGGGAATTTTTCTCATCAGTCAAATCCCTCCCGCTACCCCCTGATTCTTTCCTAGTTGGCGACATGAACTGTTGGCTAACCTCACCAACGGACTGGTGGCCTTCCTCACCCCATGTCCCACAGGGACAAGTAGAACTACACGTTCTAAAAGCCACCCTTGGGTTAATGGATGCGCTGCTGCGACATGCCCCACTGCTCAAAATCATGACGCATCCCCACGTCCACAATGGCCAATTAAGGTCCATGACCCACATCGACCTTATCCTAACGCTGGCGAAATTCCAACCGTACATCTCCCACTTCAAACAAAGAAAATGGAATTCTCTAACCACCGACTGGTCTCGATAACCTACCACTTACCTGTCACGGTTGCAAAGGCCCCACATTGGTGCAAAATCTGCCCCCCCGAGCTCGCGTCACCAGGATTTTCCACGTGGGTGGAAGAGGCAACTTTGGCAAAATCGTTTGTTGCACTTTTTTGCGTGGACCCCATTTCCACATGGGCAACTTTCAAATAGTACACCATCCGCCACTATCACCATCTCTCCTCCAGATGCTCACGAGCCACATCGGCGGTTATCTCACACGCTCTGGCGGAATTGGCCCACTTGGAGTCCAACATTCCAGCCACAGGATACAGCCCTGCATGGGGCCGGAAGTGGGCGGAGGCAGCTTCCCACCTCAATGCACTTGAAAGGCAACACAAACATCAGGTTTGTGTCCAATACAGGGCCACATGCTTCACTAAAGGTGACAAGTGCACTGCATACTTCTTTAAAAAAAATTTTGCACCACGCCAGAGTGTGGCCTGCACACAGGTGCAAAGATCGGATAATTCCATTGTGGACACACCAGCTGAAGTGGCAATCGAAATGCAAAAATATTACTCTGAGTTATACTGAGCTGAACCAATTCAGCCAGCCAAAATGGCAGAATTTCTCAACTGAGCTCATATCTGCACCGTTTTCTGATACCCAGAAATAATGAATTTAATTACTCCAAATGAATTATGGACAGCCATTCGCGGTGCGCCAAACCAAAAATGCCCAGGCCCAGATGGCATTCCATATGAGTTCTACAAAAAATATTTCAAATATATATCCCCATTGCTGCTAGCCTCACTTAACTAAAGCCTGTTGGAAACGCGCCTCCTACCAGGAGGACATGAGGCCTTTACTGTCACACTCTTCAAGATAGGGGATAAGCTTGACTTAGCCAACTGGCGCCCCATTTCTCTAACAAACACAGACACCAAAATTTTAACAAAAATCATGGCTAACCGTTTAGGGACTGTAGCATCTGCCACCATCTCCCCAGAACAATTTGGTTTCATCCCCAGAAGGTCGATTTGGGATAACGTGCACTCCATGGCTAATGCATGTCAGTCCACAGCCTATGGGGCACTTGTATTTTTGGACCAACAAAAGGCCTATGATAGAGTAAACTGGGAATACCTAAGGGCATGCCTCCATCAATTTCGCCTACCTCCCCGCTTCATAAACTGGGTAATGCTGCTCACGGAATCTGCAACAATGGCAGTGCGTGGCCCAGGCTTCCTAATGGAAGTAGTCCGCCCTCAAAGGGGCTTGCGACAAGGGGACCCCCTCAGCCCACTCTTATACAACTTCAGCCTTGACCCACTACTGCGAGATGTGAATGCCCAACTCACTGGGGTCCATGTGCCAGGCCAAACCCCAGTCAAGATGATGGCATTTGCAGATGATTGCGTGGTGGGGGTATCTAATAACAAAGATGCACGCGCGCTTGAAGCCCTCATCCAGGAATATTCCCGGGTAAGCAACGAGGCACTAAACGCCTCCAAAACTGAAATCATCCTCCTTGGTCGGTTTCAGAACTGCTGGG
>JAKSZP010019333.1:0-19093 GCA_022478985.1 Massospora cicadina | reverse complement strand
TGATGTTCTATCACCCAACCAGTTTGGGTTTATACCAGGGCGTTCAATATGGAACAACATTCACCATGTTGCAAACATTTGCCAATCCAAACAAGCTGGTGCCCTGGTCTTCTTGGATCAGGAAAAGGCGTATGACCGTGTTAGCTGGCCATACCTAAAAGAATGTCTACATGCCTTCAAACTCCCACCAAGATTCGTAAAATGGGCGATGCTCCTTACAGAATCTGCAACCATGGTTGTATGTGGCCCTGGATTCCTAACAAACAAGATTAAACCACACAGAGGGCTCAAACAAGGGGATCCCCTCAGCCCACTGCTATACAATTTCAGCTTTGACCCACTCCTACGAGTAACTGACTCGCGTCTCATGGGGATAACTGCACAAGGACAACCAACTGTCAAGATATTGGCCTTTGCGGATGACTGCATAGCGGGTATAGCAAACAATGAAGATGCCCAACAGCTGGAATGCACTCTAGAGGAATAATCCAAGGTGAGCAATGCATCGCTCAACAAAAGAAAGACAGAAATCATCTTCTTAGGCAAATACACAAACAACTGGGCCACAACATCAGAACCTCATACCAGCACACGAAGAAAAAACCCAATCATTTTACCCTTTGCAACACCTCCCACCACCACTCCTGTCCGACACCTTGGAATTTGGCTAGAATCAGGGTATATGCTAATGAGACAATGGAAAGTAACCTGTTACAACAGGTATTAAAACGCGTCGCCTCCCTCAAGGGAAGAACCCCAGGATTAACAGGGCGAGTTACAGTTGCTAACTCGCCAATCCTCCCAATACTATGGTACCCAGCCCACATGATCGCCTTCTCACCTACCTTTATAACTTCAATTTGCGCACTTATCCAGGGCTGGCTGTGGCCCAGCTCTAACCCTCCTATATGGATGGAAACACTATTTGGCCCACGCTCAAGCGGAGGCATGGGACTAATAGATTTTGAGAGCCACGCCAATCACATCCTAGGTACCTGGATAAAGGAAGTCCTTGCTCCAGACCTCCCGCAACAACATTGGTCCAGAGCAGCAAGGACTAACTTTGCACAGGCGCTCAAATTAACCAACCCACATAGTCCACCCAGACTACTTTCATACCTTGCCAAGCACCCTACTGCAACGGGTCCACATGGAACCTCCCCTCATTTCAAAAATATCCTCTGAACTATCCACCGTATGGGATAGCTTATAAAGAACATGGGTACTATACAGGGAAGGGGACGACCCAGCCTCCAATTCAAATTAAGAAACCCGAAAACCACCCCCAGAGAGATATGCTCGCAACAACCCCAAACATAGCTAGGATAGAATACTTAGATATGTTGGACATTCCCTATGATTTAACCACACAGAAGGCAATGTGGAAAATGACTCACCACCCACTCCTACAGCTGAGGATAAGAGCAAACGCCTGGCGCTGTCTGAGAAGGACCTATAGGATGGCGGACCGCTCCAACTCCCTCCACAAAACGTGTGCAGTATGTGGAGGGAAGGGATCCCTACATCACCGCCTAGAAACATGCCCCCCAACCAAATCCATATGGCAGGAAGTTGCACGCCTGCTTAAGATCCAAACGAACAGAAATTCTCGATATCAAAGAGCATCTTTGCGCTCCAGATCAAGTCACTAATCCCATCTACCCTCCGCTCCCTAATGATACCCATTGCAATGTGGACAATACACACAATTGCATTAGATGCATTCAAGGGCACAGTCCCAACCATTCATAGGGTTATTAACAGATTACATGTCCACTTACTGGAGCACTTCCAAGCCTGGCTCTATGGATATATGAGGCCAAGACAGCAGGCGCTCATAGAATCGTGGTTCCCACTTTGGTTCCTCCGCACAGACCCTTTCCTTCACACCTGCTCCATAGCAGGGGAAACCCCCTTGGAGTAGCGCACTAACCCCCCATACCTGGCAGTCCCGCTGGCAACAGGGGTAACTTGAGTACCCTGGGGTGCCCAATTTTATATTTGTTGGTTATTTCCTTAGTTTTATGTATATTCAGTAATGTCCGTCCCCTGGTCAGCTTACCTCAGTTAAATAAATAGATATCTCATCCACAACACATCTTGCTGTTGTTGGCAAAAAAGGATTGCTATTATCTGTGGGCCCTTGTCCTATTTGATACCTTCTTAACAACTGCTGCTCAAGACGATCCAGCTCTTCAGGTGAAATGGGTTCATCAGGATAGGCAATAATGGGTACATCCTCCCAATTAATCTGGGACACAGTCATTTCAGTATTCCCATTGGGCCCGGTGATGGTTCTTAATAATTGATTGGGATTGCTCCCCTGCTCAGCGCAGTCACCATCTGCGTTCCCAGACATGAGCGCCAATTGTTGTATTTTTGTCTTATAATGACGGCTGGTTCTTCTTTTGTGGTATGGTGGAGTTTCGAGCATCTATTGTATGAAGACAATAGACCAGATGGTGACTATAGTTCAAAATGTAACTCCTTGGTAATAGCACTTCAAAGTTGTATTCTGCTGTCGTTACTTGGACAATGGCACGCTTCCCTGAACTTACTGATCCCAAGTAAATTCTTGACTAATACAAAGTAAAGTTTCAACACAAAAAGCTTATATGTTAAACTATAAATTTGTGGTAATAGTTGAATGTTGTTTATTAGCATCAACTTGAAGGTGATTTATAGGGCTCAATGTTCACCACATCTTACCCATGACATCTCATTTTCAATGGCACTTGGTCAAAAAAACACGTAAAATGTTTGTTTGAGGGTCTACAAATACTTTGACTCAGGGCATCTTGATCAGCCTCAGGGTCAGTGTAAACAATGTCATCACTCTCAAGATGGCGTTTCAGATGTGTCTTCAAATAGCTGAAACATCTCTCTTTCACAAATAATCAGCAGCACATACCAAGGCAATTTTTATGACTTATTAATAATTAATTTAATCAAAAACTTGACTGACATTAAGAACTAATTTTGACATAGACCAACAAAGCCCATGATTACCAAGTTATTAATTCAAAGCTTAATTTAAGTCTGACCTAACCAACAAAGCCCTCGAGCCCATGCCATCATAGTCAAATATTATTAAGTGAAATTGCTAGGCTGCGGATCATAAGCTTTGCATAAGCTTAGAATATACCTGATACATAATCGCTGATATCTGATATGATCCATAATAAGTTTAAGCATGCTAACATTATTATGTTTTTATCAAATATCTGACAATTAGGTCCAGTCAATACTAAACACATCTGATTTAATTAAAGTTCCTGCCCCTAATTAACACATGATTTTCCATCATAAAATGATCAGCAAATGTGGTGAGGGTCTCATTATGCTGAAACCCAATTGTTAAGAATTCTGCCTTCCGCTGTGCCATTTTCATAGTCCCTCCAAATAACCATAACACAGTATCTTTCACTTTTTGATAGGTAGCAGAACTGGTGGGAAGATAGCAAACAACTTGGTCAGCGCTGTCGACATCCAAAGTGGATATTATTAATTTGGCTTTATGCCAATCTGAAGCTCCTTCCACTGCAAACTCAAATTGCTTAAAAAATCCATGGATGTTTCCATTGTGATCAAATGGAGGCAGCTTATTGACACGAACTCCTTTAAAAACTCCTTTTTCCACTGGAGCACAGCGTCCAAGGCAATCTTGAGTTCTTCATATTCAATGGTTGCGGCATCTCAAAAAGACTCCTTGCCATAGTAAGACTGATTGAGCATGGCCAGCAACTGAGTAAGGTTGTTGGCTTTGTGATTGTCCAGTGGGACCCCTGTAGTGAGCACCACTGTTATAATTTTGGCAGTATTCAATAAATATGCTGGCAGATTTTTGCACAGGGTTAACCAACTGAGCAATATGGACCAACAATATGATGATCGCTGTACTCAAAATAGCAGAATAAGTTTAAATAAATATGGAGCACTTGCTCCCACAACCTCTTTTATTTAATATACTTTAATATGGCGGATTCTTCTTATTCCGCTTTACTCTATCCTTCTTAACAAAAACCATTCTTGATCATTTTGTCTCGCCTATATTATAGCAACTTCAGATGCTATGACTCATATGGCTTAGTAATTTAATTCGACATATCTTATTGGCTCCAACAATTCTTCATTCATTAATTCACAATCGCCTAATTTGAGGCAATTTCATAATAACCTAATATCACCTCAATTTAAGGCACTAAAATTACCATTACCATATCAAATCTCGATGGATTCCATTCATTTCACCATAATGACCTTGGGCTTATCATCCAGTCTTATCAAATTCACAACAACCATATTCCGAGCCTGATAGATTACCAGGAATCACTAGGGGATAATTCCCTAAGGTGAGGTGAATTGGAAATTGGTTGGCCCAAATTTTGGAGTAACTATGTTTGGGGGATCTGAGGATATTCGCCTGGTTGTATCCATCAGGGATTGGTACGGATTAATAATTTAGATCTCAATGGGCGGAGTTGCTGACAAAATAGGGGCATCTGATAGTGATTAACTATCATTTGTACCAATTGGGATTGATCAGGTTTCATCACCGACTGATTGGGAATGAGTAGCAAGTTGTGAGGCAAATGATGCGGCCTGCAACTAGCAAGTTGATCAGTTGGTATGTGACCTGCCTTAATATGTAACAAAACCCATTACCTAAGCAGGTCGCTAGACAAATATAGTTGGTTCACTTGGATTGAGAAAAAAATGTTAGAGACACGTTTTCTGACCTTTCCATTTAGGTCTTGAGGATGTTCAATGACAGAAGCATAGCCAGGATGTGGAATACCATCACTTCCAAGACAAGGATGAGTGATTCAATGGCAATGGCTGCCATTTCATCAAAGAGGTGTCAACAAAGGGTTATACAACCAAAATTCCCAATATAAATTTCCTAGAAATCTCTCACAATAAAAAAACAGAAAAACAGAAAACAGAAAACAGATAATAAACAGAAAAACAGATAATACAACAGTATTTTACCAATATAGTTTTCATCTGAAATATAGTTTACTTAGTAAACTAATATCAGCTTTCAATTATTATGTTCTTCTCAAGGATATTGTTGCTGTGTGCAATATTTGGGAGACTCTTAGGGAAAAGAGTAAAGATCTGAGTGGGGATCTAGAGAAGAAGGAAAAAACAATCCGGGATTGCTGCCAACTGTGTGTTGGACTGAAGAGACTGTCACCAGGCAATTTCAGAGGAGATCAGGTTGGACAAAACGATGGAACAAATCTCTAGATCACAACATCTCAAGTATTTCAATAGGGAATACTGGCCGAGCGTTGAGCTGAGATATAATAATTTCACTCAATCATGGATAATAGTCGTCATACTATTATCAACCAATAATACAATATTATACAACATGGACGAAGTGCACAAGAAACTAAACCTGTGCAGATAATGTTTATTGGGGTTGTTTGCCAATAATAACCAAAACCAGCAAATTTTTACAAGTTGGTGCTCACTACAAAGTGTAGTTGAGTAGAAGAACTTAGAGCATGATGTCCTATGAAGATGTTTTTAATTCTGGAAATAAGTTACTAAGGAAAGTAACTTTAATAAAGATAAAATGTAAAGTGGATCATGTTCATTGGCGTTCACCCAGCTCAGAAGTGGAGCTCTGAGTGAAGCAAATTGAAGATATTCATTACCAGGGAAAAAGACTTTCAGCCTAGATATGAAACTATCTAGAGCTGCAAGGAAACCTGTTCCACCTGCCATCTACTTAAGATGAAGAGTATCAGCAGGACCAACTTGGTTTGAAATTGGGGCTACTTTAAATAGTCCTGAGGAACAGCTGGATCAACTTAGGTCGAAAATGGGTCTGCTTTAAACAGTCCTGAGGAGCGAGTGTTTAGATGAGTCATTGGATGGAATAGAAAGCAATCAATAAGAAAAATTGGATTGTTATACCAATGAAGATATGAAGGCAAAACAGGAAACTTTGATCCAAAATAGTGGAGTAAATCGGTTGACTCATTAACACACAACCAATGATTAGAAGTTGCTGGAGATGAGTTCATCAATTCAGGAGAATTTGAATGAAGCTAACAAGGCCATAATGACCTGTGTAATTAAAGATGGCAAAGAATTCCAATAATAATTTTCAGTAGAAAAATGATTTGAACAATCAGACAGAACTGTTTAAAATTTATTGTGGGGAAGGCTGACCATGGGACAGACACTTCCAAATATGACTCAGAAGAGACAAAACTTAGTACCAGGGGAGGCACCCCAGAAAAGCGATGCTATCTCTTGTTGCCAGCGGGAACGCCACTTATGGGGAGGGGAGGAAACGTGTGAAGGGACCATAGCCACAATTGAGCACGTGTGGAGGAAGGGGTCTGATTTGATGAACCAGACTGGGAACCAGGAAGAGACCAGCTGTCAGTGACGCGGTGGGAGGTATCCAAACATCCACGCTTGAAAGTGGTCCACCAAATGGGACCAGAATCTGTGTACCGCTTCTGGGAGGGTGGGGGTGGAGCCTGCTATGGCATTTAAGACAATCGTGTGAATGGTCCACATGGCGATTGCAACCACCAAAGCACGAAGGGAGGGCAGAAGGGGGAGGCCATTGATAGAGCGAACATATCTCTTGACAGACTGAAGGGATGCGTTTGATCCTGGCCCAGAAGACGTTGAACTTCGCGCCATATCACTTTAGAGGTAGGGCACTTCTCCAGGCAGTGGAACAGCATTCCATACTGGCCACACATGACACAGGATGAGCGTAAAGTGTTAGAGCGCTCAGCTGTACGATACACCCGCCTCAGGCAGCGCCACATATGGGAGCGGACTTGAGGATGCAACAGAGGATGGTGTACATATTTCCAGATAGTCTTTTGGGTCTCAATGGAGTAAGGGATGTCCATCATGTCCAGGTAGTCCACCCTGGATAGGACATGGGGTCGAATGGGGATCACGCCATCATGGATGGGTAGCCCCTGGACCTCTTGTGTGAACTGAGGAGAGGGGCGGCCTCTTTGGGTTGTATGTCCGCTAATACTAATTCTCCACTCAGCGCTCCGCATGGAGAGGAGGATTTGTTTGTAGTGGGTTTTAGTCCCGTGAGGACCTGTGGCTGATGTATTTGAAGCGAGGTATTTCATCAGGGAGTGGGGGTTCGATGGATTGTTGAGGCCCAAGGCGCGGGAGAAGTTGGAGCAGGCTGCGCGGGACCAGTGTTGGGAGAGGAGTGTAGGGGTGGTGACGGCCGCAATCCAGGTACCCAGGATCTTGGTGACATGGGCTTTGAAGTCAAGCAGGACCATGCCACCATGATGTTGAGGGCCAAACATGACCTCTAACTGCACTGGTGGAAGGCGGCCCAACCAAAGCCATCCTTGCAGCAAGGCGTACAAGGATTTGTAGAAGCTTGGGGAAAAGGGGATGGCATGGGCTCCAAACCAGACTTTGGAGAGGAGCATGGAGTTGGCTAAAACAATCCTGCCAGTAAGGGAAGTAGGGTGGGCTCTGAGAGAGGCGATTCACTTCGTCACATTATCCAGAATACGGCACTCCATTACTGCTGATGCGTATCCGCCAGCCTCCATCCACACGCCCAGATGGCGTACTGGTCCTATGGTAGGACGTGGCATGAAGGGGAGCACCAGTGGGGCGGTGTGTTTTGAATTAGTAGGGCGAGGACGTGGGCGAGCAGATGGGCCAGGTTGGGAACTAATTGCTGGGGCCCAGCAGTTCTGAGACTGACCATGGAGGATGATTTTGGTTTTATAAAAGCGTTTAGTGCCGCGTTGCTTACCCAGGAATACTCCTGGATGAGAGCTTCAAGCGCGCGTGCATCTTGATTATTAGACACCCCCACCACACAATCATCTGCGAACGCCATTATCTTGACTGGGGCTTGGCCTGGCACGTGGACCCCAGTGAGTTGGGCATTCACATTTCGCAGTAGTGGGTCTAGGCTGAAGTTGTATAAGAGTGGGCTGAGGGGGTCCATTGTTGCAAGCCCCTTTGAGGGCGGACTACTTCCATTAAGAAGCCAGGGCCACATACTGCCATTGTTGCAGATTCTGTGAGCAGCATTACCCAGTTGATGAAGCGAGGGGGTAGGCGGAATTGATGGAGGCAGGCCCTGAGGTATTCCCAGTTTACTCTATCATAGGCCTTTTGTTGGTCCAAGAATACAAGTGCCCCAGAGGCTGTGGACTGACATACATTAGCCACATAGTGCATGTTATCCCAAATCGACCTTCTGGGGATGAAACCAAATTGTTCTGGGGAGATGGTGGCAGATGCTACAGTCCCTAAACGGTTAGCCATGATTTTTGTTAAAATTTTGGTGTCTGTGTTTGTGAGAGAAATGGGGCGCCAGTTGGCTAAGTCTAGCTTATCCCCTTTCTTGAAGAGTGTGACAGTGAAGGCCTCATGTCCTCCTGGTGGGAGGCGCGTTTCCATCAGGCTTTGGTTAAGTTAGGCGAGCAGTAATGGGGATAAGTATTTGAAATATTTTTTGTAGAATTCATATGGAATGCCATCTGGGCCTGGGCATTTTTGGTTTGGTGCACCGCGAATGGCTGTCCATAATTCGTTCAGAGTAATCAAATTAATTATTTCTGGGTATTAGAAAATGAGGCAGATTTGGGCTCAGTCAAGAAATTCCGCCACTTCAGCCAGCTAAATTGGGTTGGAGCGGTACAACTCGGAGTAATACTGTTGCATTTTGATTGCCACTTTGGCCAGTGTGTCCGCAATGGAATTATCTGATCTTCGCACCTGTGTGCAGGCCACGCTCTGGTGTGGTGTGAAATTTTTTTAAAGAAATGTGCGGTGCACTTGTCACCTTTTGTGATGCGTGTGGCCCTGTACTGAACACAAACCCAATGTTTGTGTTGTCTTTCGAGTGTGTTGAGGTGGGCAGCTGCCTCCACCCACTTCCATCCCCATACAGAGCTGTATCCTGTAACTGGGATGTTGGACTCCAAGTGTGCCAATTCTGCCAGAGCACACGAGATAACTGCTGATGTGGCTCGTGAGCATCTTGAGGAGAGATGGCGAGAGTGGCAGATGGTGTCATTTTTGAAAGTTGCCCATGTGGAAATGGGGTTCGCGCAAAATGGTGTAACAAACTTTTTTGCCATAGTTGCCTCTTCTACCCACATGGAAAATACTGGCGACCCAAGCTCGGGGGGCGGATTTTGTACCAATGTGGGGCCTTAGCAGCTGTGAAAGGTAGGTGGTAGGTTAGCGAGACCAGTCAATGGTCAGAGAATTCCAATTTTGTTGTCTTGGAGTGGGAGATGTGGTGTTGGAATTTCGCTGGCATTAGAATAATCTCGATGCAGGTCATGGACCTTAATTGGCCATTGTGGACGTGGGGCTGTGTCATGTTTTCGAGCAGCGGGGCATGCTGCAGCAGCGCATCCATTAATCTGAGGGTGGCTTTTAGAATGCGTAGTTCTACGTGACCCTGGGGGGTGTGGGGTGAGGAAGGCCACTGGTCCATTGGTGTGTTTAGCCAACAGTTCATGTCGCTGACTATGAAGGAGTCTGGGGGTAGCGGGAGGGATTTGACCAACGAGAAAAATTCCCAACTCTTACATGCACCATTTGGGGCATAGATGTTGATGATTGCATGTGCTACGTCGGCCCACGAGAAGGTGACAACAAGCACTCAGCCATTTAGGAATGTTTCTGAGGATAAAAATTTGAAAAAATTATTTTTCCAAATTAGCACCCCACAGAGCATTGACCAAAAGGATAGGGATGGGAGGAGCATTGTTTTCCAAGCTTCCTCGAACCTTGTGGACAGTGGGACTCCTAGATGGCCAGGATATCCACAGGTAAATTGTGTTGTAAAAAACTCAGTTTCCTAGCCTGGGATGGGGAGGCCTTGAGTCCGGCGATGTTCAACATCCCTATGGTGAAAGGTTTCCCTCATCGCACCTTAGGTGTGAGGGGTGGGCACCCAGGACCACCATCCTCTTCTAGCTCCCCGCGGGCCTTCACAGCAGCACAGGTGTTAGCAGTAACGCTATCAGAGTTTTTGTTGATTTTTGTGGAAAGAGTCACATTGGCTTTAGCCTTCACTTTTTGTTTTCCCGACGCCAGACGAATTTTTTGCGGTGCAGGTGTGTTTGGTGCACCGTGGACAGGGAAAATTTTTTTTTTCAGTTGGGATGGGACCCAAGTCAGTTTCAATTGGAGCTTGGGTGCAACGATTGGGTGAGATCGAATCTCCCATTGGATCCTTGGATTGAGTGGCCCGCTTGGCATGGGCTTCCCAATATGATTGGTTGATGGATTCCTGAGTTGCTTCCACTGCGAAGGCCTCCATGTCCTCCTGGCGTTGTGAGTGTGGGATAGCGGTGGTGGCTTTGGCCGCTTCCTTGGCTGCGGCCCTATGGGCCTGCTTGGCCTTCTTCTGCTCTTGTGGGGAGATAGGCTTTACCAGTAGGTAGCAGCCTTGTGCTCCCCACGGGAAGGCCTCCTTGGTGCTTGCAGTTGGTTTGTAGTGCGCCTCTCCGCTGGCCATGGCCGCCGAGGGGTGCTCTTGGAATGTGATGCCCTCCTTGATGGGGCACGCATGTGCCTTATGGCCGAATGCAACACAGTGGGTGCAGGTGGGGGGCGCGCTGTCCACAGTCACCCAGAATGGGTGGGTGGTATGCCCTGTGATATCAATAAAAGTGGAGTGTGGGATCTTGGTTAGGTCCTTCGCAATCTCCTCAGTTGGGGTCAGAACTGCAATGGCTTTGCTGGTGCACAGGTGTGGCATCAGCGTGAAGCGTTGCATTTCAAAAGATTGTATTTTGCCATATACAGCGAGACCATCTTTCAGGTGTTGTTCCAAATTGTCACGTTTTACTGTAGTATACAAAAAGTCAAACATGAGGAAAATTTGGTTTGATTTTGTCCATCTGGTGCATTTGGTTTCAATGACCCGTTGCCCTTCAGGGAGGTCAACCACTATGTGCACCGCTGCAGCCTCGTCTGCTGCCGTTTTGCTTTCAAAACCTAGGTCAGCCAACCGCGTGACATGGAGTGAGGTGTAACATACATCGCAGTCAGGAAAATTGTGTGTACATTTTCAAAATTTTTTTCCCATAAGGCCATTTTTTGATGTCCAGAAACACGCGGACTCCAAATTCCACTGACTAAAGTGGCTGGGAGTGTGGCATGTTGATGTACTGGTTGCATCGTGCTTGCTATGCGAGTATCTCTAGGGAAATAGTGACCGCCAGTTTTTTAGTATTTTTGTCACTTCTGCTGGATTCTCCGGGGCATTTTTGAATGTTGGAGGCCGCGGGCCTTCCACCTGCCCCTCTTACCTTGCTTGCCCAACTGCTCCCTGACATGGGCGCAGACTAATCTCCTCTGTGAGATTATCAAACTAGATTCAGTCTTGAATTGAATAGTTTGCAATAGTGATTGCAACGAGAAAGAAAAGTTATCCAAGGAATCAGACAGAACTGTTGGCTAATGAGATACGAGGATCCAAAGCATCAGTTGCCGAAATAAGAGATGAAATTAGGACCTGTTGGATGAATAACCAGTCGGGATTAAAGGCCTCATGAAAGATGATTGCCAAAGTAGGCAATTGTAGCCTATATATGAAGAAACAGCACTTCTAGTCATATAGTGAATTAGGTCAATACTAATAGGAAGTATTGAGCCTAAGAAAAATATTTGCAATGTTCCCAGAGGACCTATGAACCATTAAATGGTTATGTCCTGAGATTTTGATCAAGTCCTAGAAGAGAACTACTGAACAAAAATGGTTGGTTAAATCTTAAGAGGATAAGATTTTGAACCATTATAATTGTTAGATCAGAGTCACCTAGGACCCAGTTTGGACGAAGGGGAAAAGAAGGACCTCTGAACCTTTTTTGTAGGTTGCAAGTCCAATTGCAAAAGAAAAATACAAAAAAATAAAAAAAATATAAAATATCGATTTTTATGGTCTATGAGTTTAGATATTGGAAGCGATGAGAAATCCTGATGGCCAAATTGAGGAGATTCTATGAGTTTGGGACTCTTGATGAGATGGGATTACTGGCTGGGGTAACTGAGAGTATTAACCTATTGGATGATTGAAAGCAACTCGCTGATCTGTTGGAAGGCCAGTAAGAGGAGGTGCTTGAATTGTTCAAAAAATATTGGAAAGTATTCGCTCAGGATGACCACGATTTGGGATGCATGAGAGATGTGATTTACAAGGTCAACACTGGGGAAAATTTGCCGATCAGTATGAGACTGATCTGAAAACCAGAAGAAGCTGAAGTGGTAGTAAAAGATGAATTCAGCAAACCAGTGAAGCATGGGCTTCTAGTTCTGTCATTGAGTCCCTGGGCAAGTATTATTCAAAGTGTGAAGAAAAAGAATGGCTCCAACCGGGTGGTAAATAACTACTGAAAGCTGAATAAGATAACAAAGAAGGATTCATATCCCCACCAATAATTGACGATGCACTAGACTGATTGAGAGAAGCAAAATTATTCTCCATGATGGATCTGATCTCAGGATATTGGAAAATTGACTTGCCAAAATAAGTCTAAGATAAATGCGCTATTATTACTGTGCAGGGGCTATACCAACTGACGAGGATGCCCCAGGGTCTATGTAATGCGCCTGCAACGTTCAAGAGGGCCATGGACGCTATAATGAGCCACTTGAAGTTGTCATGCATCCTGGTATATTTGGATAATATCAATGCGTTCAGTAGGACTTTTACTGATCATTTGCACCGATTAGAGGAAGTGTTCAAGAGACTGTCCGCAGCTAAACTTAATATCAAGCTGAGGAAGTGCTAATTCTTCAAAAAAGAGTTGGAATATCTGGGATTCGTGATCAATTCTAGTGGATTGCAGCTACAATCCCAGAAGATAGAAGCCATAGAATGGATGGCCGTGCTAAAGAGTGTCTAAGGCATCCAAGTGTTCCTTGGGATCTTCAGATACTAAGAAGATTTATTCAGGACTTCGCCCAAATAGCCAAGCCCTTATTCCATCTGTTGAAGAATATGAAAAAAGGATTTGTATGGAATGAAGAAACTTAGAAATCATTCAATATGCTATGCTGGTATCTAATAGATTCTCTGATTTTGAAATATCAAAATTTTGATCGAGAGTTTATTATACAAACTGATGCTTCGTTGATGGCAAATGGTGCCATACTGAACCAAGTAGATGAACTTGGAGACAAACATCCAGTGGCATATGTGATCTGGACACTCTCAGCCAAAGAAAGGAACTAAACTGTAACTGAGCATGAATGCCTTGTGGTCATTTATGCCTGTAAGCAGTTTTGGGTGTACATCCATGGAATGCGCTTTAAAGTGGTAAAGGACCACTATTCATTGCGTTGGCTCTATAATTTAAGAGAACCAGAAAGATGACTGGCCCGATGGGAACTTAAACTACAGGCTATTGATCATGAGATTGTCCACCAAGCAGGGGCTTCTCACCAGAATATGGATGGCTTATTGCAGTTACCAATGTTCCAGATGGTATACCCGCAGGAAGATGAGCTATTCCAGAGAATGGTCGATGGAAAAATTGGGGATGAGCCCCAAGAAATCCAAGGTGCGCTTCAGAAAGCAATGGAAAATACTGATATTCTGGATGGACAAGTGTTTAAGATGATTAACAGGAAATAGTTATTATTTACAAAGCCATCAGAAAGAGCAGCTATTGTTCAAGCTGCTCATAAGGTTTTCGGGCATGGAGGCCTGAGAAAAACAACCAATCATATTCACCAGTACTATTACTGGGAGTCAATCAACTACAATGTCGCGGACTATCTAGCTTGTTGTGTGGAGTGCCAGCTGCGCAAGCCACATAAGAATACAACTGGATACTGACTGTTCCGCCCTAAATATTCCTGGCATACATTGTCCATTGACATAATGAAACTGTTGATGATGAGAACAGGGAGAGTCAAGTACATAATAGTTGCCATTGACCATCTGACGAGATGGGTCGAGACAAAGGCCCTGGTGAAGGTAGATGCTACCAGCATCGCAAGGTTCATCCTGGATCAAGTAGTATATCAACATGGATGTCTGCAGGTCCTGCTTAGCGATAATGGGACAAAATTCACATCTCATATGATCCTGTGATTGAATGAGATAGTGGGGATCAGAGGAGTCATGTCAGTACACTCTGGCCAGAGTGACGAACAGACTGGTATAACAAGTGAATGGAACGCTGGCCGTGACGCTGAGGAAGCTGGTCACAGGAAGAACTTCTGCATGGGAAACATAACTGAGTTTGGTGAAGTTTGTTTACAATATCAGTCATCATACGGTAACAGGAAAAAAGCTGTTTGAGTTGTTATATGGGAGGAAGGCCACGTTGCTACTGACTTTAAATTTGGTGAATGAACCAACATTGGGGATGAGTGCTGAACAGTACTTGAATTAACAGACAATATTTTAATCAATATGCAATTGCAAGCATTAAATACTACATTGAAGAAAAGGATACAAGCAAAATTGACGGACAATAAACATTGACCAGAATTAGCAGAATATTGAATGGGCAAAAGAGTAGCCTATTGCGATATGCATGGTTTTGGAAGAAGAAACAAACTAGATGCATTGTGGTTGGGTCCATTTGAAGTTATCACTAAGACGGTGACTGATGCCTACTCCATCAAGAATCTCTTGGATAAAAGAGTTGTAAATTGAGTCCATGCCAAGTATTTGAAGTGATTAATTGATGAAAAAAACAAAGAGTTCCCAAAGGACCAATGCACCATTATGTTGGTCATGTCCAGATGATTAGGTCAAGTCCAAAAAAGGACCTCTGAACCAATCTAGATGATTAAGTCTGAAAAAGGACCTCTGAACTATAGAAAACTGATAGGTTTAGGTACCCAGGAACCAGTTTTTGGAAAAAAAATAAAATATGGACCGCTGAACCAAAACAAGGTCAAGTCCTATGGAAGAAAGAAGAATAAAAATAAAAGATTGATAAAAGGTATTAGAAAAAAGATTTTAAACCGCATAGAAAAAAACCAGTATATAGTTTAATAATTTTTATTTTTATTGATTGTCCTCAATATGGGGATGATTCCGCCTATGTTATTGGGGGAGGGATGATGGATTTCAGTAGGAATGAATAGACCATCGAAATTGATGTGAGATCAGATGCTAGCAAGGGCTAGACCTACACAAAACCAAGTTCTTAGAGTTGACGCAGATCCCTGCTAGAAAGCGACTAGGGGAAGAGAAATTAAAATGTTGGAAGAAGCCAAGCACAAAACCACGGAGTGGGGAGGAAAGCAACAGTATAAAAAGAGTCAGTCAGAAAATAACCATGAGTAATACCAATATAGTACCAAAGCTGGAAGAATAATCTTGAGCGCCTGACGACGGGCTTCATCAAGAACACCAGACATATGAGCTGGCAGAGAACAAGGGATGCTTGACGGGGGTTGCTGAATCATGCCCCCTACTAACACCATCAGCGGAAGATACCAATGGGAAGCACTTGAGACAAGATAGTCACGCAGGGTGTGAATGGCATCCTGCAAGTGACAACTACGGGCTTCTCAGAAGCTGAAGCTGAAGGAACGTGAAACCCAGGAGAGGCTGGAAGCTTCATGGACCAACTTCAGAGAACTTGGCCAGAAAAGCGAAGAGCATAAGCAGCAATATCCCTATCTAGGATGTTCTCAAGATCAGAGGGATTCAGCGCTAGGGACAAAGCCTCAGTGACTTGGGCCTATAATTTGGCATAGGAGAGCTCAAAATGAATACTGTTACCAATGGTGAGCTCAGTAGCCAAGGCAGCGGGTTTTTAGTATTGTGCGAGTTGAGAAAGGAACTCATGAAGCAGGTCTGACCTGGCAAGAAAAGAGTGATCAAGAGTGAAAGGGATAATCTATATAGATTCCACGATAATGGTCAGTGAAAACTGCTAAAGGAGCCAAATCCAGGAGAGTTTTGAAATCTAACTCTGGAATCAATGACAGAGAAAGAATCAACTGAGAGTTTTTCAAAATAATTGCAAGTCTGGTTTTGGAGGGATTGGTTAACATTTCCAGTAATTTAATGGAAAGACTAGCCACTGTTTCCAGACTAGGCGTATGAGCCCTGGAAGGACCATAGAAGAGGTTATGTCGTGCATCATAACTCATCTGCTGGAAGAGCCAGAGATCTTGATCAGACAAACTATTTAGAAGCTGCTGGTACCACAAGAAGAATTTTACATATGAGCTGGACAAGAGGGGGGATGTTGGACTTATATGGAAGTCGACATTATGCACTCTACAATCCATTAAGCTCCAATTTCAGAGAAATTAATTTCAAAATTAATGAGATAAGCTCTCCAAGAGAAGAATTAGGAATGACTTGAGCCAAGAGTTTATGAGAGAAATAACATAGGTGAACATAAATAAGTATTCTTAATTGGGCTGCAAAATGAACATTGATGACAAGAGTCTCCTGCCTAGGACAAGGAGAAAATCAGGAAATTGAGGATGCCAGACCAAGAATCCTGAATATGACAGCAGGCCATATACCCCGATGGGGGAAAACCAGATCCCAGGACTAATATTGTTACAAGTAAATTGATCAGCCCAGCACAACAGTAGATTGTGAGGACCCCGCTTTGAGTAGGCGGTAGTGAGGAGGAAGGGGAAGAGCACCACATGACGAAGGTTGTACTGAGCAGCGTTGATTATTGACAATCATACTCCGCTTGAGCCAATGAAGCATTTGACTGAGTGTCCAAAGCAGTGTTCTCATGACCCAGTCCTTTTTTGTTGAAAATCTAGGCAAGAGGGGGGATGTGTTGGAATTTTTGCCCATATTCCCAGCCTGTTAGATTACCAGGAAGCGCTAGGGGATAATTCCCTAAAGCGAGGTGAATTAGAAATTGGTTGTCTTGAATTTTGGAGTAACTATGTTTGGGGGATCTGGGGATAATCGCCTGGTTGTATCCATCAGGGATCAATTCAGACAAATACTTAAGATCTCATCAGGCAAAGTTGCCGACGAAATAGGGGCATCTGATACTGATTAACTATCATGTGTACCAATTGGAATTGATCAGGTTTCATCACCGACTGATTGGGAATGAGTAGCAAGTTGCAAGGCTAGTGATGCCGCCTGTAACTAGTGAATCAAACAGTTGGTATGTGACCTGCCTTTATGGGTAATAAGTCTCATTACCTAAGCAGGTCACTAGCCAAATATGGTTGGTTTCATTTGGATTAAGAGGAAAAAGTTAGGGACACGTTCTCTGACTCTTTCTGCTTAGGTCTCGAGGATGTCCAACAATGGAATTCTAGTCAGGATGGGAAAGACTATCGCTGCCAAGTTGAGAATGGGTGATTCAATGCAACGGCTGTCGTTTCATCAAAGAGGTGTCACCCAAGGGTTATACAACCAAATCCCCAATATAAATTTCCTAGAAATCTCTCATAATAAAAAAAACAGAAAAACAGATAATAAAACAGAAAACAGATAATAAAACAGAAAAACAGATAATACAAAAGTATTTTACCAATATAGTTCTCATCTGGTATAAAGGTTAAGTAGTAAACTATTATCAGCTTTCAATTGTTCTATTCTTCTCAAGAATATTATTACTGTGTGCGATAATTGGGAGACTCTTAGGGAAAAGTTTAAAGATCTGAGCGGGGATCTAGAGAAGAAGGAGAAACAATCAGGGATTTCTGCCATCTTAGTGTTTGACCAAAAAGAGACTGTCACCAGGGAATCTCAGAGGAGATCGAGTTAGACAGAATGAGGGAATGAATCCCTAGATCACAACAACTCAAATATTTCAAGAGGGAATACTGGCCAAGTGTTGAGCCGAGATATAAGAGTTTCACTCAACTATGGATAATAGTCATCATACTATTATCAACCAATAATACAATATACTATGCAACCCAGACAAAGTGCACAAGGACTGAACCTGTGCAGTGTTAGTTTATTGGGGTTGTTTGCCAAAAATAACCCAAAATAATAAATTTTTTACAATTATTCTTTTATATTTTTTATTATAGAATTTTTTTTAAAATCTACTACTTTAGTATTTATAATGAAACCTTCTTAAATACAACAAACTGCTTTGTTCTTTATTGTAAAGGCATCAGTAACAGACTTGGTGATAATCTCAAATGGACCTGATCATAGGTCGTCCAACTTGTTTCTTCTGAATCTTTGGGTATCACAATAGACTTTCCTGTTAACACATGGTAGTCTTTCAGTGCTGGTCGATTCTGATCATCCATTTTATTTACTCTAATTCTTCCATTCAAAGTCATTGAAAATGCCTGAGATTGCAATTTGATCATAATATTTACCAGTAATGTTAGTATTGCTCTACATTCATCCACAAAGCTGTTTCCATAGCTGAATATAAAATTGGCGGCAGTGAGGCTCTTCGTCTGTATAAGAGTTCAAATGGCTTTTTCCTTGTTGCCATATGCTAACTAATATCATTCACGGAACTGAGCTCAGATAAGAGACCATGCAGAAGTTTTCCCTACTATCAACCTTTTGTAGCATCCCATCATTTTCTTTGTAAATCAAGAGTATGGATTTATTGCATTGATAAATAAGGAAAGGATTTATTAATCATGTTAATAGGGAGAGAAACTTTTGCTAAACAAGTCTCATCTTGATCAATTCTTACTTGCCCTAGGCGGTTCTGATTATTTCTACTAGCTGTGTTCATATGGCTGAGCAACTTCTTTCATGATTTTGGGGGTCAATCCCATTTGCTTTTTCTAGTTAATTGTTAATCTAAATTAACCACCTGGTAGAGCGGATTAGGTGTGTTTTCATATACAAATAAATTGGAACTATCCAGGTTGTATTCAAAAATGTCAGGGGGAACAGACTTGAAAGCAGTGCTAGATTATTCCATATCTAGATTGCTAATCCTTTACCCAAGTCTTGTCCTGTTTCCTTTTCTTTAGCCCGTACCGAAGTAACTTTCTCTCTTTTTCAATTTATTGCAGGTAAGGCTGACCATGGGAAGGACACTTCTGAATATGATTCAGAAGAGACAAAACTTAGTACCAGGAAAGGCACCCCAGAGATGCGATGCTATCTCTTGTTGCCAGCGGGAACGCCACTTATAGGGAGGGG
>JAKSZP010019332.1:0-19149 GCA_022478985.1 Massospora cicadina | reverse complement strand
GTGCGGGATCTGGGTTGTCCTTTGCAATCTCCTCAGTTGGGGTCAGAACTGCGATGGCTTTGCCGGTGCACAGGTGTGGCGTCTGCATGAAACGCTGCAATTCAAAAGATTGTATTTCACCATATATGGCGAGACCATCTTTCAGGTGTTGCTCCAAAATGTCACGTTTTACCATAGTAGGCAAAAAGTCAAATGTGAGGAAAATTTGGTTTGATTTTATCCATCTGGTGCATTTGGTTTCGATGACCCATTGCCCTTCAGGGAGGTCAACCACTATGCGCACCGCTGCAGCCTCATCTGCTGCTATTTTGCTTTCAAAACCTAGGTCCAGCCAACCGCATGACATGGAGTGAGGTGCAACGTACACCGCGGTTGGGAAAATTTTGTGTACATCTTCACAAAATTTTTCCCATAAGGCCATTTTTTGGATGTCCAGATACACACGGACTCCAAATTCCACCAACGAAAGTGGCTGGGAGTGTGGCGTGTTGATGTACTGGTTGCATCGTGCTTGCCATGTGTTTATCTCTGGGGAAATTGTGACCGCCAGTTTTTTGAGATTTTTGTCTATTCCGCCAGATTCTCTGGGGCATTTTTGAACGTTGGAGGCCGTGGGCCTTCCGCCTGCTCCTCTTACCTTGCTTGCCCAACTGCTCCCTGACATAGGCGCAGACTAATCTACTCTTTGAGATTATCAAACTAGATTTAGTCTTGAATTGAATAGGTTGCAAAAGTGTTTGCAATGAGAAAGAAAAGTAAGTTGCAATTAGCTTCTTACAACATCTCAATTTCCCTTTCCCTAGTAACTTTTTCACAGGGATTGCGTCTGCTCAATGAAATTGGTTTTGTGTAGGTTTATCCCTCGCTTTCGTCTAAATTCACATAGATTTTGACAGGTTGATCACTCCTACTGCGATCCATCCTCCCTCCCCCAAGAGCCAACATAGGCAGAATTATCCCCAAATCAAGTTAATCAATAAAAAATAAAAATTATAAAAATATATCAGTTTTCTATGCTTTTTTAATAATAAAAATTTCCTTTATTTATTATTAATCTTTTATATCTTTTCTATTTTCCATAGTACTTGACCTTGTTTTGGTTCAGCGGTTCATCTTTTTATTTTATTCCCCCAAACTGGATCCTGGGTATTCTTAAACCTATCAGTATATATGTTTTATGGGTTTTAATTTTTTTAATACTTAACCATCTAGATTGGTTCAGAGGTCTTTTTCAGACTTGACATAGTTATTAGGACATAACCAACTTAATGGTTCAGCGGTCCTTTGGGAACTCTTTTTTTGTTATTATTTAATTGATCAATCGCTTCAAATACTTAGCACGGAATTGATTTACTACCCTTCCATCCAAGAAGTTCTTGATAGAGTAAGCATCCGTCGCCATCTTGGTGATAATATCAAACAGACCCAACCACAACGCAATCAGTTTGTTTCTACTTATGAAACCATGTGTATCACAATAGGCAACTTTTTCACCTATTCAATATTCTGATGTTCTGGTCTTTTCTTATTATCCAACATCTTCGCTCAATTCTTTTCTTCAAACTAGTAACGAACGCTTTCAATTGCATTTCAATCAGTATATTTGTCAACCAGTTCAGGTACTGCTCAGCACTCATCCCTGATGTTGGTTCCACCTCCAAATATAAGATCTGTGGCAACGTGGCCTTCCTCCCATATAACAACTCAAATAGCATTTTTTTCATCGCTGTATGATGACTGATATTGTAGGCAAATATCAATAAACTCAGGTACGTTGTCCACGCAGAAGTTATTCCTGCGACCAGCTTCCTCTGCTTCATAGCCAGCATTCCATCAACTCATTCCACCAGTCCATTCATCTCTGGCCGGTAGGGTACAGCCATGACTCCTTGGATCCCCATTATCTCATTTAACTGTGGGATCACATGAGATGTGAAGTTTGTCCCATTGTCACCCAGCAGGACCTGTGGCATCCATGTTGGCATACTAATTTATCCAGGAATAATTTCGCAGTACTGATAGCATTTACTTTCGCCAGGGCCTTTGTCTCAACCCATCTTGTCAAATGATCGATTAAAACTTTTATGTACTTGATTTCACCTGTGCTCATCATCAGTTGTCCCATCACGTTGACGGACACCATATGCCAAGAAAATCCATGGCAGACCAGTCATTATCCAGTCATATTCTTATTTGGCTTAAGCAACTGGCACTCCACACAATAAGTTAGATAGTTGGCAAAATCATAGTTTATTGACTTCCAGTAATACTGGTGAATATGGTTGGTCATTTTTCTCAGGCCTCCATGCCCAACAACCTTATGAGCGGCTAGAATGATAGCTGCTCTTTCTGAAAACTTTGGGAATAGTAATCACTTCCCATTAATCATTTAAAAAACTTGTCCATCCATGGTCTCAGTGTTTTCCATCGGTTTTTAAAGTACACCTTGAATTCCTTAAAGCTTGTTTCCAATTTCTCCATTAACCATTCTCTGGAACAGCTCATCCGCCTGCTTGTATACCATCTGGACCATTGGTAACTGTGATAAGCCATCTGCATTCTGATGAGAAGCCCCCGCTCAGTGGACAATCTCATATTCATAAGCCTGTAACTTCAATGCACATCAGGCCAGTTGTCCTTATGGTTCTCGCAAATTGTGAAGCCAATGCAATGAGGAGAGGTCCATCATCACTTTGAAGTGCGTTCTGTGGATGTACACCTGAAACTGTTTACAGGAGTAAATGCAAGGCATTCATGCTCTGTTACAGTGTAGTTCCTCTCAGTGGCTGAGAGTGTCCAGATCACACATGCCAGGATGTTCATCCCTAAGTTCATCTATTTGGCTTAATAAGCACCAATCGCCATCAATGAAGCATCAGTTTAATAATAAATTCTTGATCGAAATTTGGATTTTTCAAAATTGGAGAATCTATCAGATCTGGCATAATGAATAGAAGGATTTCTGTGCTTCTTCATTCCATATAAATTCTTTCTTCAGATCCTTCAACAGATGGAATAAGGGCTTGACGATTCTGGCAAAATACTGAATAAATATTCTATAGTATCCGACCATTCTGAGGAATAATTGGGTATCTTGGACACTCTTCGTCATAGCCATTCATTCTATGGCTTTGATCATCTGGTTTTGAGGCTGCAGTTCACTAGAATTAATCAATGATCCCAGTATTCTTTTTTTTTCTTGAAGAAGTAACACTTCCTCAGCTTAATCTCAGGCTGGCCATGGACAGTCTCTTGAACACTTCCTCCAAGTGGTGGAAAAGGTCAGTAAAAATCCTACTAAACAAATTGATATCGTCCAAAATACCAGGACACATGACAACATCAAGTCATTTATTATAGCATCCATGGCCCTCTGATACGTTGCGGGCACATTGCAAAGACCCTGGGGCATCCTGTCAGTTGGTATAGCCCCTGCGCATTAATATTAACGCATTGCTCTTGGTCCTCTCTTGGCAAATCGTTTTGCCAATATCCCAATATTAGATCCATCACAGAGAGATACTTTGCTTCTCTCAATTAATATAGTGCCTTGTTAATTCTTGGTAGAGGATACAAATCCTTCTTCATGATCTTATTCAGCTTTTGGTAATTGATCACCACCCTATTAAAGCTATCCTTTTTCTTCATAATAATAATCAGACTCACCCAGGGAATTGACGATGGAACTAGAAGCCCATGCTTCACTAGTTTGCTGATTTCTTCTTCCACTACTGCTTCAGCCACCTTTGACCATCAAATCATTCTCATCCTGATTGACAAATTTTCCCCCAGTATTGACCTGGTGAATCACATCTCTTATTTATCCCAAATTGTGATCATCTTGGGCAAAAACTTTCTGATACTTTTCAAATAATTCAAGCACCTTCTCTTGCTGTCCTTCCATCAGATCAGCGAGTTGCTCTCAATCAACCAATAGGTTGATACTCTCAGTTACCCTGGTTGGTAATCTCATCTCATTGAGGGTCCCAAAATTGCGGAATTTTTCAGTTCAGCCACCGGGATTAGATGAATAAATGTGACGATCTGATTCTACTCAATCTTCATCAGTTTTACTTAAATTTGCCATGAGAACTCGAATTTCTTCATAGCCCAGCATTATTATTCCAGGAGCCACCCAAGGATCTACTATGGACTTCTCTCAGGGGCTTCCAACCTCTCCATACAGCAGCTCTGGTATACTTAATGTCAACCTCATAGCAACTATCATCTGTGATCCCAGCAGTATAGTTTTCGCATCCTTGAACTTCAGTGGAATTCCCTGATTTTCTAGAATTTCCATCAACATTTATCATCACTTCTGCCAACTAGTTGGTATCAAATTGGGACATTGTTATCATTGTATATCAAGTTCGTGAAGTTATTTCTCCTATCCGCGAAGCTTCCCCATCCTTATGATAGACCAATGGTAACGTCTGACCCAATATGCCATCATATTATCCTTGAAGTTACATTTTACTCCATACTTCCGTAGAAATTTCATCCCAATCAGAATGTCATAGTTTTGGTTGGCCAAAATTATTGCTGGCACAGCTACCATCAAGGATCTGAATCAAAGTGGCAGAGCACTATACGCTCCACATGAGATGGTGGTATATGGCCAAGCTTCCCTGTACTCTTTCTTGTATTTCAAGTCAGGCGAGATCTTCATCCTCTTCACCAGCTTGGTTGAGACAATATTAATGGGTGCTCTGATGTCAACAATTGCCAACACCCATACTCGATTCATTAGTATAGCTATATACATACACTCAGAGTATTGTAAGGTAGTGTTTACTGAGTGTATAGCGGCGTTATTAGCCAAATTGAGGGTGTGAATGATTTGCGCCAATAAATCAGGAAATCATTCCTTGATCGCGCTTATGGGGATTGGCAGATTTGCATCATCTAGTCAAACTTTGGTCAATTCATCAGTATTATCTGCAGCTCAAATCTTGTCTACTAGTTGTCAGGTGTACAGCTAGGCAACTTTCTTGATTATCTGGTGTCAATCCCCTTCACCTGAATCTTGTTACTGAATTCACATCCAAATTGATCACTTGATACAGTTGATCCAGTACATCCTCATCCACAACAGATCATTGATGTCAATTTTCTTGTGCATAATATTGGGAGGAACAGGCTTCTCCAAAGCTCTAGACTGTCCCCTGTCTAGGCTGCGGGCCCTTTTCCTGACTCCTTTGCAGCTGCAGACTTTTTTGCTTAGATCACGTTGATTTGATCCTTGGGCTTCTTGCAATTTACAGCAAAATGTCCCTTTCCTCCACATTGGTAACAGACTTTCTCTTTCTTGCTAATCCGTCTGAAGTCTTTGGGCTTATTCCCCAGAATGGTTTGGTTTTTCATCTCCTTCGCACCCTTATTCCCCTTTGAGGGATTTGAATTTCATACTTGGTTTAATATGATACTTCTGTTTGGGGAATAGAAGGTTGCTCCCAATATTATAAATTGTATACCATCTGAAAGGTAGTAAATTATGTCGCAATCATGGAAGACATCATTTGGTGTAAATCGCAGTAGGGCTGAAGGGCCACTTGTAATGCAATTCTAGCATTGAAGTCATCCAGTACCTTTGCATCAACCAGAATTTGTGATCCCCGGTAGAAACAATCGGAAAAGATTGATAAAGATGCATCTTTATGGAATTGAATGTCCCTATACTCTTGTTTGCTTTTTGACGTGCATATTGGTCAAAAAAATTTCTTCATAATGGCCACTTTGGCCTCTGCGTATGATCAGCTGTCCCCCTCCAGGTTGGGCAACACTAGGTTTGACAATAAGTGTCTAGGCAATTCATCTTCATCAATGCTTTTTATTGATTACTATATCCATACATTGTCATATCTAACAATTTGGAAAAACGCTGGGGTGTTATCCTGATGGAAAATAGGCAATTTGGTGTCGCCTTGAATTCCTCCAAGGTTTTTCTAGCCACCTCTTTAAGTTCAGCTAATTGGCTCACTTGGGAATTGATTTTGGGCATCATCTCTGAAATAATGGTAAAATCGGGCAGCATGCTTCTTGGGGTAGTCATTTCCCAATAATCATATGAGGAGTTCTTTTTTCAGCATCCATCATCACATATGGCTCACAATCGCATTTGTGAGCTTTTAATGCTTCATTCTATTTAATCAGCCACTTGATATCAGCACTGAATGCTCTTAAACAAACGCGATCTGCTTCATGCTCCATTTTCAGAAATAAGACATCTCAGATTAAGCCCCTTTATTTCTTCTTTAATGACGTTACTTTTCCAATTAACTCATTCCCAAAACTTGCGACATTATGAATCCCTTCCTCCATCTTGGCAACTCGTTCTTTCAAGGCTGCAAATTCTTGATGATCCATTGAGTTCAGGGAATTCTGATTAATGGTTACTAACTCCGTCCATAGTCTTCTTATCTTGTCTTTATATACATCACTTCTATGTTCTTATACTCAATTACACCTCTGTAGTGAGCACCACTTTGTAAAAATTTATAGGTTATCTGAATATTAGCTAATAATCCCCATAAATATTATACCTGCACAGGTTTAAATTTTTGTGAAATTCTCCACGTTGAATAGTCAAATTTATTCGAGGCACGCCAACCAGGGGACGGACATTGCCAATACAACGTGATAAACACACACCACTGAGCAACAAATAAATGAAACAATAACCTCTTACTAAGCAGGTAGCGGAGACTGCTAGCCCACCATGGTTGAGGGGGAGGGAGGGTCAGGAAGTTATTCTACAGTCTCAGCAAATTGGGAAGAATCACAGTTGTTGTAGAAGCGGATAAGTGCAGTGAGCCAGGCGTTGGGGCATCAGCATGGCGGGGATGTAGACAGGTAAAATATCAGTTACTTACCTTAAGATCAGCTTGGGAGGCAGCCTCCATTAACTCCGCCACTTGATGCTCTGCTTGGATGCAGGCATCTGGTAGTTGGGCCAAGCTGGCGAGCGTTTGGCGGGGTAGTTTTAGAGGCTGGGTCAAATGCATCTAGTTTCTCCACATGCACGACGGCAGATTCAGCAACATCAAGCAATTTAGAGATTTCCTCCCATGCCACTTAGGGGAAATCAGGGGGGAAGTTGATTGTGCTCAGCTCTTTACTGAACTGATCCATTGATTGGGCCACTGCTTTGCGGAGCTGGCTGCAAAGGGTTGAGGCCACCGCTGCAATGGCAATCTGGTGGTCACTTTAGGTAGGGGGCAGCATTGGGTTTAGGAGCATATCATTTGGGTGAGAGGGATTTGTCAAAATCTGAATTGTAAAATTCAGCCCAAACATAATCATTTGGGCTTTCTTCACCAGTTTCACCATCCTTATTCATGAGAATTCCACCTGTCTCGTCAACCTCATCCAATAGGTCCCAAGGATTCTGGTTTACGCGAATAGTGGAAGGAGAATTTGGGAGGGTAGGATTTTATTGTGGCGTTTGGGTGATAATGGTGGTCCAGGCCTGACTCCGATTGGGCAGTTAGTGCCCAGGGTGGGGAGTGTGGCTGGAGGATTTGGTGGGGGCTGACTAACCACATTGGGTCAACATGTGAGAATGTTGGGCGGGAGGGGGCAACAAAACGCCTCATTCAGACGATGCTGAAACAGGTTCAGAAATTGAACCAAGGGAATTGGCATGGGGGCAGGACCATTTAGTGTGGTCAAGAGCAAAACAAATTGGACAAATCAGTCAACCGTGATTGACATGAGCCCAAAAGAAATGCTCAGGTACTGCAGCAATGCGAGCACGCGGGGTGATTTGTTGGGTGATGTAAGGGAGGTAGGGAATAATAGTGGCAGTGGTGCGAGGGCCCACAAGGCGCTCCGCTCCAGAAGGAATGGCGAAGACCAGGTTGGGGTGAGTGCCACAAGACAAAAGCCCAGTCATCAACTCGTCATAAAGAATTTGGGGCAAAAGATACAAAAGGAGGTTGGCAAACAACACCATTAGAGTGGTGTCATCAGGGAGAAAAGTTTATGTGGTGGGTATGGGGTATTTTTATAAATGAGCAGAGTCAACGCCGCCGCTGCAGCATCCGCTTCCATTGGGAGCCTATGTCAAAATAGCCCTTATAAGGGTGGAAATCAATAAAGCCAGCTGGCATGAAGGCAGTGGTGGTGAGTCTGATAATTGCTTTGTCAGCGTATGGGAATAAACGCCCATATTCAACATGGAGGCAATATCAGATGGTGGATTTGGGTAGGGCGAGAGGATGGGGGAGAGTCAGGTGGATGCGCGTAAGGTGAAGAGCTAAGTCCTGTGGGGGGACAAATTGGCCAGTAGAGTTTGGCGGACTATCTGAGCCCATCCAAATTCATTTCCATGCTGGGCGGAAAATGCTGGGAGGTGGATCACGCTGCCCCACACTGGAGCAGCAGGCGGCGGATCCTAGGACATCAAATGGGAAAAGGGTGTGGCCAGGTGGCGGTAGATAAAATAAAATTTTTTTAATATAAATTGCTTAAAAGTGAGTTTGAGCAGTAAGAAAAGTTTTTATATGTTGTATATTAGTGATATTATTGTTTGATAATAGTATGATGACTATTATCCATAGTTGAATGGAAGTACTAGATTTTATCACAACGCTCAGCCAGTATTTCCTCTCAAAATACTTAGGATGTCTTATGAGAGGGATTTGTTCCCTCATACTGTATAGCTTGATCTTCTATTAGATCCACATTTATGGTTTCTCTAATTTGACACACAGTTTGCAGCATATTCAATCTAATTCAGCTTTATCTCTGGATCCCCACTAAGATCCTTACTCATAATCTTAGACAATCTCCCAATTATTTTACACAGCAATTTTATCCTTGAAAAAAGAATAGAACAAATGGATGCTTATAAAGTTTACTAAGCTAAGACTTAAGTAAAAGTGATAATATGGCAAATTATTATCTGGTAAATTCTATATGTTAGATTATTATATCTTTATTTATGAATTCTAGGAAAATTATTGTAGGGGATTCGGCGCCCAACCCTAAGTTGAAACCTCCTCAATAAAATAGCAGCCATTGCCATTGAATCAACCATCCTCTTCTCAGCAGCAATGATCTTCCCCATCCTGGCTAGGAAACCATCATTGGATGTTCTTGAGACCTAAAATGGAAAGAGTCAGAAAATGTGTCCCTAACGTTTTTCTCTCAATCCAAGTGAACCAACCATATTTGGCAAGTGACCTGCTTAGGTAATGGAACCTGCTACCCATTAAGGCAGGTCACAAACCAACTGATTGATTCACTAGTTGCAGAAGGCATCCCTCACCTTGCCACTTACAACTTAAATTCCCAATCAGTCAGTGATGAAACCCAACTGATCCCAATTATTACACCTGATAGTTAATCAACTATCATATGCCCCTTTTTCGTCAGCAACTCTGCCCAACAAGATCTTAAGCATTCATTTAGTTTGATCCTCAACAGATCTGAACAGTGAATAACCTAAAATCCCCCAAATAAAGTTACCCCAATATCAGGGTCAACTGTTTTCTAATTCATTTTACAAAAGGGGATTATACCCTAGCGATCCCTGGTAATCTAGCCAACTGGGAATATGGGCAAAAATCCCAACAGGAGGAAAAGAACTGAGGTTAAAGTTTTTAGGAAAAAAGAACCTCCCTTAAAAAAGCTATAAAAAGTATGAAATATTGAGAAATTATGCCTCCTCAAAAAAACCCTTTTTGAAGTTGTTGCCATAATTAGCTGACTTATAATAGGTATTTCTACTTTTATATACTCAGTATTATATATTCTAAGCTGCTTATAGTTTACACTTGGACCCAATCTAGACATAAGATATAATTTTTATTTGTGAGCAAAATTCTATAATCCAGTTTAAAATATGGCACTGACTTCAAAAGGGTTTTATTAAGAAGCATAGTTTTTAGATTATTTATACTTTTAGAGCTTTTTTTTAAAGGAGGTTCTTTTTTCTAAAAAAAATTTGTTCAGAACTAAGATTAATGCCCAATTTCAGCCTAAAGGCCGCAACTAAGATTCTCAAATTGCATGTTTCTTAAATGACTGGTCCAACACTCCTGAAGGGGCATCTACAAGTGAAAGAATTTTATGGGGCCAGAAGCTATATGGATGGGATGCTTGCCACCTTATATTAGGACGGTGGGGTCCTGTCAGGCGAACAGCAAGTAAGAATTAGACTGGCCTGCCAGCCAAGATGCCAGAGCATCCAAATGGCAAACCAGAATGCCCAGGGCACTGCTGCTGGTATGCTGAATATGAAATTGGAAAGGAGTTTCACCACTATCTGCCAGTGAGCCAGAATTTAGTACAGGCACAAAATAAGATACCAGATGAACACAGCTGTTAACCCTGATGGACATGAGAGTGCCGGCGGAAGAGGTGGCTTAATTCTCAACATATAAAAAATTAATTTTTGGGAAGATTTTTTAATGGAAAATTTAAGGAAGAAAAATCGACCAACAATTTTCTCAGTGCGGTGCAACTGATTAAATAGTAGTCAATTTGGAGGGAAAATATGCCAGTATTGGGTCTGAAAGTATGAACTAACTGGAGAATTATTTGGGAATGGGGAACAGATAATTTGACTAGGAACTGATATCAAAGAATTTGGTGGCAGGCCGAGTTGCTGTTGGTTTGACCTCAAACATCCAAACCAAGGCTCAACTGCATTTCCAATGGTTGGCGCAATGGCATTTAGCCCAACGAGCAGCAGGCATCCCCCAAGGCCACCCCACATAGGGGTGGACCCATTTGGTTGGGAACGGGGTTTGGGACATCCAACCCACCTGTTCTCAGTCGCTTGGCCATTCATTTGATCAGTGGCATTGCATCAGGCGCAACAACTGATTTGCCAGCAGGAAGCTTTAAAACCTTATCAATGGTGTCCAATGCAGTTACCTGTCCATTGGGGGTGATCCTCAACAATTTTGGGAGAGAGATTTTTTTGATTGTCGTTTTAACCAAATCACAACCATTGGGCATTACAGCTGATAGATCGGTCTTCATACCTTTTTGACCATTTGAAATCTAAGCATCAGCAAGAGTGCTGCTTAAATTAGTTCTGATTGATCTCATTTCTCCAATCTCAGCGCAGATTTCACTGATTCCTCATAACAGTTCTGCCAAGGAGAGTGTGGGTACTGGAAGTGGGATCCAAAGTGGGAGAGCTGTTACCCAGCGCTTGTCTACTGCGTGAGTGAGATCGCCCTGAGTAAGGAGGAGTACAGCCATCCTCTTCGGTGCCTTCTAGCTTGGGAATGGGAAAATGGCCTGATCAACGCCCAGAGGATGTTCCCCGGGACTTACAGGTCCTTAGATTTTTTGGTAAAATCTTAGTATCCTTTTGGTACTTCATGATAATAATTGCTGGACTTGATTATTCTTGTTATCTAAGTACCCTTACTATAAAGCAAGGATTGAATAAGTCTCCATCCAAAGGAAGCACTGTTAATCAACTGAATTCTACTCTTGGACACCCTCATTGAGTATTGGCTCAACATGTGTTCTAGATGGTCCTTTGAAGCGGGACAAGGAGGATGCATGAAACTTCCAGTTAATTTTAAAGGAGAATCTTGAACGGAAATCTGTTATCCAACATATCTATTACTGAAAAAAGTCCAGTGTGTTTACACCAGCTTTTAGAATGCAATCTAAGCGGGTATTTTGTATCTAAAGTGACCAGATGTTACCTAATAGTATGCAACTACTATCACTTTTAGTTGGCAAACTTATTGTGTCTTTTTTTCAAATTTGTAGTGTTCTTATGGAGTTGTTGGTTATCTGGCAGATGCTGGTGGCGAAGTTACCCACTGATAAGATTCCTTACTAAATTATATGTTCAATAGTTTAGGCATGGTGCATCATAGGTTAGCAAACATCGGAGATACCATGTAAAGGTCTAAAGGGTGCTCTGTATGAACCTGGATAAGAGGATATCTGAGGATTGGGTAATTTGTAATGGCGTGGCATAGAAGCAGAAATATTGTTTGAGTGACTGGTTTTTTTTCTACATTTTTAATTTAAATAGAGTGTAATAAGCTTTTGATAGGCATAGTTTGATCACTATGAAATTGTAGAATCCTCCTAGAACTGCGAAAAAACACTTATACTATGGTCACTAATGATCTCTTAGATGTTAATCAAACATCAACAAAATATTTATACAACTAGATTTTCCCAAGTCTTCGGTCATTGTTGTCACTCTACAAGGGATGAAAGTGGCATACTTGGTGAAATGGTTACTTACAATACAATGACGTCAAAACTTATGATGTAGGGAGGCTAGCTGTGAAGTCCACTGAGAGGGACGTCCATGTACCATTCATCTGTTTCAGCTGGTGCATAAGACTTTTTTGGATCGCTCTTTCCAGTTTATACCAAGCAAAACTAATAATCGTTCAATCCAGGAGGGTATATCCTTAGTCAGTTACATCTAGTTGTAAGCCCACTTCATCAAATTTAACATCTCAATGCCAGGATGGCACTGATTGGTGGGCCATGATGTTCTTTTATAACTTTGTGTTAGGAACTTTGAATGTTCACATTGTCCAGCTGTGACATATTAGTAATAATAATTTATCTTGTTTTCTTTGGTTTCTTTAGTAATAAGCAACCTTAGAAAGTTAAGAAATAAATGTTTGAAAACTGTTATCTTGGGTTTGTTTCCCTATAAATCGTTAGTTATATGTAAGATATAATTTAAATTCAATCATGACTATTAATAGCTATTGCAAATGATCCAATACAATGTTTGTAAGGATTTCAATTGCTGGGTTAATCATCAACAATTAACTCTCTTACGCGGATCCATTGGGATTTTTCGCCAACTGTTAAGGGCGTTTTTGGAGTTACTGAAGCGTTAACAACTCTTTTCATGGCAGTGTCTTGCATGTTAGACGAGTGATGCTACTTGCTGTTAATGGGTATGTAGTCCCATTACCCAAACAGGTTGCTAGCTAAGAAAGGCTAATCTTCTGGGATTGGATAAAAATGTTGAGACATGATATCTCTAAATCCAACCGAGGAAGGGCTGTAATCAGTTGGCGTTGAATTAGACTAGATGGATAAAGCCTTTATCATTTGAGATGATCTTTAGGATTAAAGTTCATTAAAAATGTATGCTTTTACCAATAAAGTGTCAACTAAAAGTTGGGCATTGAATTCTCTAAATAAACCCCTATTTTTATTTTTTAAAAAGACATTCTTGGGAGATAATTATATTAGTAAATTATGTAGTACAAATTTTATTATTTTTCCTGCAAATGAACTCTGAGAGATAGTTTTTTATTTATTATGTTTTGTTCACCAGAATTCTTTTGTAAGAGTTAAAGGAATAGTTTAATTGTCTAGGTTGCTGTAAAGTTACAAGACAAAGGTTATAGTACCTTAATGTAGGAGAATAACTAAGCAAAATAATGCCATTGGTCATGAAAAACTCAATTGAATAGTTGTCTGTATATAACTATCACCTACCCTTATTTTTAATAAACAAAATCTCAAAAGAACTTGTACAGTAAATACTAAAAAAGTTTGCACTTGGTCTAAGAAATTCTAGGACCTGAACTTAATCTATATATATATCTGTCTGTCCTTTCTGGAGTACTACCCTGAAGGGGCTTTTATAATTGATAATTAACAACAGGTGCAGAGCTTTAGAATCAAGCTTACATTTTAGCACAGAATCTAAGAGAGAGCCTCCCAGTTAAAATGGGCTTATAGTTGCCTCATGAGCAATATTTTGGGTTTACTATGGTTTTTATTTACAAGTGGTTGGGAGGTTAAGGGTAGTAAAAGAGATATTGGGTGGAGAGGGTTTATACGGTATCAACTTTTAGAAATGACTGTGGTTAGTTTAATATCAGTATCTTGTCAAATCACATACTAAGTTTTGACTTGATACTAATTGGGATGATGTGCAAGGGGTTTCAGAAAAACTTATAAACAAAATCATAATTAATCAAGTCTTAAAAGGGTGGTTAGCCTGGCAGATAAAACTGCTTCCACCCTAGTGCAGGTTTTGAGTTCAAAACCTGTACTGGCTAGAAAAATTTTTGGTGTGGTAGATTTGTCCCACGGTCAACCCACCTCAAATATTTTTTCCCTCGGTTAAATAAAATTAATCAGGTCTTAAAGGGATTATTTGTCTGTGGTTTAGTTTCTAGGATTTTTTTAGTAGGTCAGGGACTTGTGATAAGTGCATATAATGACGTTATGCTTGTCCTCCTAGAGAGGTATTGCTATTGCATAAGGTTCCAGGTCACCGCCGCCAATAATATATTTCAAATGAACTGCAATAGTTTTGTCAACAAAAACTCTTGGAAAATATGCCACAGGGACTTATTGATCGTGCTCCAGAATTGCCACCGCTCAAATGACTAGGATGGAAGCATTACAAGCGACTATAAAGAGTATGGATTTGTTGGCGTGCCATAGTATCATTACAGAGAAAATATTCTCTTGATGCCAAATGCTTTCTAGTCCTCCAAAGTCAACTTTAAGGGTGAACTATTGTATGTCAAAGGTATGCAAGGCTCCTAGTGCCTCTACCCCTTGTCCTATATGACTGCCCTGTTCCCAACTTGCCTAGAGGTCGGTATGTTGAGAATATTAGGCATTTTTGCAGAGTAATTCTTCAGATGCACTGCCAAACGACACATTTAACTCCAGGTAAGTTTTCACATACCAATGACATTTGTCTAAAATTCCTCCACTTTTCCATTCCTCAAATCGATTTTTATTTATTTTCCTGGTAAGATCAGTTGGTTAATCTATAACTTAATTTTCTGGTTCACAATATCAACTCCCTTTAATTTTATTTCCCTTGAATCCCTTTTATAAATTTTACTGTTTTTTTAGCAATCAATTGAGCGTTAGACCACCATAGGTGGAGATCATCTTAATATAAAAGATTTGAAAAATTTTGGAGGCTGCTGTGGTGCTCACCTTGCTGATATTAATTCTTTTGTTTATATAACGGAAGTGTCCATCCCCTGGTTGGCCTTCCCCAAATAAAATTAAAAATTAAAAATCAAGGAAGCTAATTAGGGGCGTCCAATCATGGTGTGCTTTAACATCTTTACCAACCCATATTCATGTGATTTTCGCAATGCTGACCCTTTCCAATGTCCAGGCTCTAGAGTATCCTACAACCAATGAAGATAACAAACAGTTGTAGCCTTATAAGAATTGCAGTCACCCGCCAAAGCCATTCTTTTTATATAGGCTAATTCTCTCACTTGTGAGGGTAATGTACTATTCTATTTAACTTTTATTTTATTTTTTTAATATTAAGTTTTCTCATTCTTTAGTTTTAGGTTTTATCTTTAAAACCTTATGAGCATCATGACGCACATTGTGGCCAGCATGCTCCTACTTAAATTGCTTATCCCTAGTCAGATAGAGGGCTGTGGGACCATATCCTGTTTGCTTGTGCCTCAAAATGTTCCTCAGGAACTGTGAAGTGCTTAACGAAGCAAACTTGGCCTCCAACGCGCTTTAAAATATGCTGCTACAATATTTTACACCTAGAAAAATTAATTATTTTCCATTAATTTAATCAATTACAATAAACTAACTATTAGTATTAATAAAGACTTACTTACTATTGCACTCTGGTATTTAAGTTATGCTATTTAATTTAGATAGTTTTTTCACTCACCAGGATTGCCTGAAATAGGTCTAAAATATGAAATGATGCTCTTTTTTGAACGCCCAATATGACTTTATTTAATGTTTAAATACACAGCTGACGAAGTCAGGTTTAGGAGCCTTAATATATAGCCAAATATTCTATGTCCTAAGTAGATAATTTTCAGCAATTCAGTGATTGGGTAGGCAGCCTAAGTCGAAATTATGAGATAACAGCACAAGTGTGATGATGGGTTTAATATATTTATGGACTGCACGTGGGAGAGATGGTCAGGGTATAAAGGGTATTGTCTGAGAAGCTAAAGAGGGTTTTTGGATGAATTAGACAATGTTCTTTAGACTCAATGGAGTAGCGTGATTCTGTCACTATTAAATTTTAACTTAATTATAAAATAATTGCTTTTTTGATTTTTAAGAGTATTAATACACTTATTTTTACCCTGCTGTAATAGTGGTCATAAAACCTTGGGCGCCTATATGTGTAATTTATTATAGTTGTGCTCAAAACAGAGTGGCTAATAACTTACCAAACCACCTCATTTCAACCTACCTGGACCATGGCATACTCCTCCAATCCTGACCATGATCTTTCGCAGGTTTCATTCAGTGATAAAAACAATAAATTGAGTGAATCCTTACTGATTTTAAGGATCTGATTTTTAATAAGCTACTAGATAAAGGAAAAAACGTGTAACTTTGATAACTTGAGAAGAACAATACCAACACAAGATTATGTAAAAAACCTTGCCAATTCCTTTGACTAACTATAACACTTTGAGATGAAAAGCTAGCTTGCTGCCTTGCGCAATGCAAATAGTGACCTATAAACCAAAGAAAAACTCACTCAGTTAAATGATGACTTAGAATGAGTAGCCCATCTGGAAGGTGAACTAGGTGCTGAGAGAAACGCCGCCATAGCGTCTAATAATAAACTGAAGAAACATAAATGAAAATACAAGGAGAGGTGCTGACAAAAATGTGAAATAAAATACCCTGCCAGAGTTACTTTTTGTCCATTAAAGTATTGAGTTACATGACTCCACTAATATAAATTCCAAGGATAAAGAAATTGATTTAAGCATGAGAAATTCTATATGCTTACCATAATGTTCATGATTTTGATGATGTCTTCATTTAAAGCCTATGCAACTAGAGTGCTTCTTAACCCTTTCAATGATTGTCATAAAATCATCTTTTTTTGGCCTTAAATTTGGCACAAATTCTTAGCTAATATTCACTCTTTTTAAACTCATTTTGGTCCTTATTTAACACGAATATTTGATAATTTTAAAATAATTTATATTAATATTATTTTAATCTGGACGCATATATGTATTTTTATATATAGATACCCCTCAGTTTTTGGACGCAGATATGCGTTTTTAGATTTACATCACTCCCCATTTTTTGGACGCATATATGCGTTGAATCATTGAGAGAGTTGACGCCCCAAACATTCTTCTCTCCCTAGGATGAATATCCCAAAGCCAGAGATGCAACCAGCCATGTCAATTTCCAAGCAGCCTGAAGTGGGATGAGCATGTTCACATTGACCAGCTTCCCAATTATAACTGAAATAGGAAAACACATTGATTTATAAGTAGAGAGTTAATTTTTTGTGCTATGGATGTCATACTGATGAAAAGCAAGACTGTAGATCTCTACCCTCAACTTCAAAAGTGCTAGCAAGTTAACCGTTACTTATTAAAATCTTAGTTATTACATTGAGACAAAAAAGTCATTCTAAGACTTTTTGGGGTGACTGAGAAAATAGCACAGAGCAAGGCTAGCCTCCTTACCATCAGTTTTCAACACCATGAGACGCTCACTGGTTTTTGACCGCTTCACCAAAGAGGACTTAAACTTTTAGGGGTCAAAAGTTTATCTGAAGATAGCGCAATCATAAAAAAGTCCTCAGCTTTAAAGTCATACCAAGAGGTCTATAATGCAATGGCACACATTTTACTAGAATGTGCTCCTGATCTAAATAACCAACTACTAGTTACTCACAACAAATTTTTTGTCCTCATAAAAGAATGGAAATCCAATGCCCATCATTACACCAAGTCAGCCACTATAACTTGGCATAATGCACTTCAATACTCCAGAGTTAGAAGTGCAAACCATGTTCTTAGGAACATTGTAATCCATGTGGTTTGACACTATTGCAATCAAAAAGGGTAAAACACACTATATTGCCCTAATAAAGTGAATAGTGCATGTGGAAAAATTATCTGCTGATGATTGGGAAAAGAAAAAGTAAGGTAGACGATGAACTTTATCTATTTTCTAATACGTTCACTATTCCTATACAAATGTGATAATCTATTCAACAAAAAACTTGACACCTTTTTAGTTTGAAGGCTATATTACTTGACTGACAACAGGGCAAATGCAGTACTAACCTGAGCGCATTTGGTGAGAGCAGTATCCCAAGAGACCCGTTGCAAAGTAAAATACCATCTACATCAACCTTCAGAAAAAGCCGCCATTGACACATTACGCTTGTTGGGCCACCAAAGTGATTTCACTGGAGGCGTGTTTATTTGAAGGTAAGTATTTAAAGTTTGTGGAGCTAAGCGAGACTTTAAACATATATAGCAAGGTAAATGACTAGTATATCTGCGAACAGTTATAAGTAATTCTTCCTTAAAGTAGTTTTTAAGAATAAGTTAACATTTTTTATTGCTAATATAAAGCAAAAAAAATTATATAATATAGGAAATGATAAGATAACAGGATCAATAGGCATAATTTGTATATAGCTCTGATATATAGGAAGAAGCAGAAAATTTTTTTTCTAATATCCAGAGTTGCATTAGCTTTCATATGACTAGGAGGAGATTCATCAGACAGATGTTTATTGTACTTCATGAGAATATTAGTGCATCATTCAAGTATAATATTCACACAACATAAAAATTTGATATAAATTGTATGTTGCTAGATAGAAATGAATTGGCAACTTTTAAAAGATAAACATGAATTAGAATTTCGCTATTAATTATTAATCAATTACTGAGTTGAAAATGGAGGTCACTCCAGTGCATCAGTAGGCAGAGCGCTGAGAAGGCAATTCATCCCAACTTTTGTTTATTTGTGATTTTGGGTTTACTAATTGTTTGATACAATGTATCATATTATATATTTGAGATGGTCTGACCTGGGTTAATACTGCACCAACTATTAGGGAATTGAAGTTAATGGGAAAGGAGGATAAATCCTGGTAAACCTCCATGTGCATCAATCTGATAAGCCAGAAACTCCATAGACCGCCTTTCTATTTGCTAACTAAGTTTGCGGCATTGGTGCACAACGCCAACACAGTCAAAATTGTCCCCTACCCATAGTTCATCTACCAGGATTAAACTTGTGAGGCAGTGATCATTGAATTTGTAATCTACGACTGGTGTAACCTCCCTTTTGATACTATATAACTTAAGTTCAGTTAATTTTGAGCCTTAATCTCAGTAAAGTATTATTGATAAATTTTTAATATATGATAAAGTTCTATAT
>JAKSZP010019331.1:0-19231 GCA_022478985.1 Massospora cicadina | reverse complement strand
AAACAAATGGGCCCACCCCTATGTGGGGTGGCCTTGGGGGATTCCCGCCACTTGTCAGGCTAATCGCCATTGCGCCTTTGCAATGATTGGAGACGTAGCTGAGCCTTAGTTCAGACGTTTGAGGTCAAACCAACAGTGACTTGGTCCATTGCCGAATTTTTCAATGTCAGTTTCCAGGGAACTAACCCGCCCATTACCAAATAATTCGCCGGCCAGGTCAAATTTGTGGGACCCAATCCTGGCTTGTTTTCCCCCAAATTGACTACTATCTAATCAGTCGCATTGCACTGAGAAAATTGTTGGTCAATTTTTCTTTCTAAAATTTCCATTAAAAGTCCTCCCCAAAATTTTGTTTTTATATGCTAAAAATTAAGCCGCCTTATCCGCTGACATTCTTGTACCCCTCAGGGTTAACGGCCGTGTGTATCTGGTACTTTATTTTGTGCCTATATGAAATTCTGGCTCACCAGAAGATATTGGTGGAACTCCTTTCTGGTTCCATATTTGTCATATCAGCAGCAGTGCCTTAGGCATTCTGGTTTGCTGTTTGGATGCTCTGGCATCTGGGCTGGCAGACCAGTCTAATCTTACTTGCTGTTCACCTGACACGCCCCTCTATAAGGTGAGTGGAGTTAAATTTTTCCAGTGTCCCCAGTTTGCAGGATGCCTTTCAATCTGTACAGTGCACCCTGCTATCCAAATCCGTCCTTCACCATGTAGATCCAGAAAAAGAGTTCATTGTGGCTACTGATGCCTCCAACTTCGCCATAGCAGCTGCCTTATTACAAGTAGGTGAAGATGGAATAGAGAATCCAGTGGGATATTATTCTTGGGAGATGTCCCTGCATGAGTTAAATACGCTGTTTGGGACAAAGACATATTGGCAGTGGTTGAGGCGATGACTTATTGGCGTCATCACTTGCATGGCTTATCCCAACCATTCCATGTGCGCACAGATCACTATGCCTTATTGTACTACCGCGCACCTCACGTCTTGACCCCATGGCAGACACTCTGGCATGAGACCCTTGCCCAATTTGCGTTTTCTTATGAGTTTACAAAGGGCAAAAAGAATGGTTTGGCGGACGCTTTGAGCCGCAACCCTGTACTAGCTCCAAATACTAAGGAGGTAGAGGCGCATAATAACCATTTGATGATTCTGCCGGGTAAGATTGTGTCTCAACTTCCCTCTCCATTGCCCAAGGGCCAGTGCTTGCTCCTCTGGAAAATGCGGAGGAATATGTATGTTCAGAAAGGTAGTCTATTCACAGCCTTTATCATCTGAATATACTATGGTCCTTGCCAAGAGTGCATTGAATTAAGAGGACATTACCAGGTGTTGCCACGTGAAGGATGAAATGGTGTGCTTTGGAGATGACTATGGTTCTTACCAGACCACTCCGCCTAGAAATTATCCAGGACTATCATTATGGAATCACCATTGGTCATAGTTGGACATTTGCCCTCTAGGCTACAGAATAAGAATGTTTCAGAGAGAAATTGGCCAACAAGGGGAAATTTTGGACATTTTGAAAATTATCTGATACTAATGAGATTGATTCCAAGTTATATGAAGATTTGGTCTGCCAAAAGACCCTGGTCAATTCTCAGTGGAACTCCACAAATTGGGGTAATACCATTTCAAATCCTGTATAGGCACTAGATATAAAATTAAGCAGTCAGATTACTCCAATCACGTGACGGACCCTGGGGTTACCATCAAAAGGTACTTCCTCAGCTACAAACAGGTCCTTCAAAGCACCTACGCGGGGACCACCCCTTTATAGGCTTGGCAGGGGTCCTCCAAGGTGCAATAAATTTCTTGAACAGGGATTGGCTGAAGTTTATAAAAGCGTTACCTCACAGGTACATTTTGGCCAATAATGTGCCCCATCTATCATTCAGTCCCAAAATTGTGATTTTAAAGAGCCTCAATAGGCAAAAATTGCATATTACTAGTTTTGGAAATTCCCAAGCCCTGCGAGCATCAAGTTTCAATGTTTAAATATCTTTATCAATTGACTAAGGGGAAACTCTCTTTACCCCTGCGCGGTGCCAATAAACTTTAAAACCCATATTTTATTAAGTTTTTAAGTTTAAATATTTATTATTCTTATGGTATCAAACCCCCTGTCATGATTCTGATATGACTGAATGATAAGCCCTGAGTCAATATGGTGGAACAGATGGAATCTGACGAGTTGTTACAAATACAATTAATTGAGCGCCTCAAAATGAGGTGATATTGGGATTATTGGGAAATTAGCCAAATTGGAAAATTGTGCATTGACATATGAATAATTGGTGGAACCAATAAGATATGGCGAAGTGAATTACTAAGCCATGAAAGCAGTACCATCTGGAGTCATTACCATACAAGTAGGATGAGATGATTGAAGAGGGTTGGTTGTTAGTAGTCTAGAGTGAGGATAACAGCGAGAATCCTCTGTATCAATATATAAAATAAAAAAGAGTTGAGAGAGCGAGTGCTCCATATTTATTTATAAGGTTATTCTGTTGTGTCAAGGACCTCAATCATCATATCATTGGTCCTAATTGCTCAGTGGGTCAAACCCTGTGCAACATCCGTTGGCGTATCTCTCAAATACCGCCAAATTTATGACAGTGGTTCTTTACAGGGGGCCTATTGATTAGTAATATAGACTAATAAGCGTTCCTCCATTGTTAGTCATGTTGTATCCGGTTTGCTTCACTAGGGAATCATCTCAACACACTGCAACTGTTACGTACGCAGAACTCAAGCTTGCCCTAGACGCTGTGCTCAATTGGAAAAAGGAATTTCTGCAAGAATGTTATATTGACAAGATGCCTCCATTTGACCGTTATGGGAACATCCATGGGTTTTTAAACAATTTGAGTTTGCAGTAGAAGGGAAATCAGATTGGCGTAAAGCCAAGTTACTAATGTCCACATTTGATGTTGGTATCGCCGAGCAAATTACTTGCTATCTTCCAAGTAGTTACGTTACCTACAAAAAACTGAAGGATACTGTGCTGTGGTTGTTTGGAGGAACTTCAAAAATGGTGCTATGAAAGGCTGAGTTTATTACCATTTGGTTTCAGCCTAACGAGACCCTCACCGCCTTTGCTGATTAATTCTCAGCAGAAGCCCATGTGTTAATTGGGGCAGGGCTTTTAACTGAATGTGACATAAGCATAGCATTGACCTCTGCTGTGAAACCATACTGAGAGCTTTTTAATACCTTGGCTCCATATTTAGAGGTTGAAGTATCCTTGCTCAAACTTATTCAAATTCTCCGCCATCTATCTACTAATTTCCCTCCACCCAAAATAGAGCGGAAACCTAGCACCTCCAATGCTAGTCTTTTTTATCCGGAGGAATCATCCCTCCTTGTTCAGCAATTGGGCTGGCATCCCCTGGCCTTATCATCAATACAAGCCTCGCTTCCAGCCCAGTTGCCAACAGAAGTTTACCTATTGGGAGGGGCTGGGTTACCCTGTTCAATTCCAGCCCAACCCTTGGGGTGGCTCCTTTTACAACAATCAAGGTTGCAGGTCTTCTGGGGTCAATTGCTTTTCATGTGGTCGCTTGGGGCACCTGGCTAGAAGTTGTCATAAACGTCGGGTTCAGTACCTGCTGCAGGAGCAGTACCACCAGGAAAAAGTCAGAGCGGAGTAGTGATGGGACTCTCTACCTCCGCTATTATAACCCAAAACGTCCCACCGGTACCTAACCCTGTACCTTCAGTGGAAGTTCCTCAGTATGATGACACTTTCTTATATCAGCGACCTGTTGGAGGGTGAATGTGCTGACACAAACGCAATTTATGAACATGGCGGAAGCAATCTCTCAGGAACAACCAAAACCTTATGCTTGTCAAATTTTTGATCACCTGTCTACTGATGAACCAGATCCATTAGCTGATGCGCTTCTTTTGGAAAAGTAAGCGTGGCCTTCCCCGTGGATGCTATTGTTAAAGAATACTCTAAAGTAGGGAAGAGCATTATGAGCTTCCTTGGAAAAAGAGATCAGTTAAATGTCCATGTTATAAACAATCAGAATGCATCATATGCTGAGTGTACTTACTGTGACACTGTTGTAGCAAAAACCTGAGTTTGTGCAATAATTGATATGGGTGCCCCACTCAATATAGTGTCCACAAAGTTGGTGGCAAGACTGGCGTTAAAGACTGACGTGGAACATTATATGGCGTATGGGACTGCAGGCACAGAAAACACGGTCTCTGAAGGAGCGTACAGCGCACTACATTTGCAATTTGGGTCAGTTGTCATTGTAGCCCCAGCCATAGTGCTACCAAACAATAACTATGACCTTTTAATTGGAACTGCTTTTATGCGCCACTATGGGAATGTTGTTGATATGACCGCAGAGACATTTGAAATTCTGGGGCAGGGGATCCCTATCTAATTTACCTCCAGCGGAATGTCAAAAGATCCAGTACACATGAGTCATATTAACCTTGCATATGGTGATGGGGTGGTTTCAGTTCGCTATCATCGACTTAAGAGTAAGACATGGGCCCTTCCCAATCAAATTTATGAATAACAAGGGCTACCACTTAGAGCTGCGGGCCCTATATCTATTCCCTCTGGACACCAAGTAATCATAAACACTGAGTTAGAGGTGGAAGTGCCTGTTGGGATTTATCAGGAGGTCATTGGACCTTATCAGCAATCACAGTTTGAACCTCATGTGGCCCCCAGACATTATACTTCTGTGACATGGGGAGATTAAGGTCTTAGTAGAAAATCTTCAGAATAAACCAATGCAAATCCGCTGACACCAAATAGTGGCGTACTTACATTTTATTCCAGTTGAAGAGGTCCTCCAGATTCATGAGTTTGGTTCATTGGATGAATTTGGCCTGCCCATTGAAACACAGCCTGGCGTAATGGCAGTTGTACCGCGTGAAAATTTATTGGGGCTAATGGGAGACCAAGTGAGATCAAGTAGAATTCTTATTTCGAAAATATGAAGAGATCATTTCTATTGACAATCATGATTTAGGGTGCACCCGGGGGGTTTTTCATCATCTGGACAATGGGGATTATCCCCCCATTAGGTCTCAGCCAATCCGCTAATCAAGGGCAGTGGAAGAAGTCGTCAATATGGAGATTGATCAGCTGTTAGCGCAGGGAATGCTCAAACCATCTAAGAGTCCGTGGGCTTCACCTGTTTTAGTTGTTAAGAAGAAGGATGGTACTAACCATGTTGTAATTGACTACTGGAAGCTTAATAGTATCACTAAGAAGAACTCATACCCTCTTCCACGGATTGATGACACGCTGGATTGGTTAGGTGGAGCTCTCTATTTCTTGGCAATGGATTTGATATCTGGTTATTGGCAAATTGAGTTGCCCCTGGCAGAACAAAAAAAATGCGCCGTAATCACATCCAAAGGGCTTTTTTAACCAACTCGTATGCCACAAGGGCTATGTAATTCCCCAGCTACATTCCATCAAGCAATGGACACCATTCTGGGTGATCTGAAGCTGTCATGTGTACTCGTGTACCTTGATGATATTAATGTCCTCTCTTGCACATTCACTGAGCACCTTACCCATCTAGAAGAGGTATTTTGCTGACTGGCTAAGGCCAATATCAAGATCAAGCCCAGGAAATGTCACTTCTTCAAGGATCAGTTAGAATACCTCAGTTTTGTGGTGGATGTGACCGGGATGAGACCCCAACCAGCCAAGGTGGAAGCTATACAGAAGATGACTAAGAAAGCTAATAAATGGGACATCCAGGTGTTTTTGGGGATGGTGGGTTATTACTGACGCTTCATACCCAATTTCAGTTGCATCAGAGGGCTGCTGTTTGAGCTGCTAAAGAAGGATGCCATGTTCAAATGGATGGAAAGGCGCCAATGCGCAATTGATACACTTTAAACGGCATTAATTAGTATGCTCATGTTACAATACCCAAATTACGATAAGGAATTTATAGTGCAAATGGATGCATTCCTTTCTGCTGTTGGGGCAGTCCTGTCCCAAAAAGATGACGAAGGGGAGGAGAACTCAGTGGCGTACTGCAGCCAAATTCTGAATAACCATGAATGTAATTATATTTTGACTGAGCGAGGGTGCTTAGCAGTGATCTATGCATATAAGCAATTCAGGGTCTACCTACATGGGGTAAAGTTCAAAGTTGTAACAGACCGCGCATCATTACGCTGTTTGCAGAACCTCAAAGAACCTGAAGGCAGGTTGGCTCATTGGTCTCTTAAGCTGCAGGCATATGATTTCGAGATCCTTCATTGGCCAGGAGCAAAGCATCAGAACGCCAACTGTTTATCTTGATTGCTGACTGTTGCAGTGATAGCGGACCTCAGCGATGTGATGTATGACAAGATGCTCAGCGGAAAGTATGATGATGAACCACCCCAAGTGATCAAAGCATTAAAGAGATGCAAAGAAATACTTTCTAATGGAATGGGGAACTGTACAAGCGGATTGGTGATTCTATGGTGAACTTTCCACAACCATCAGCCTGTCCGAGAATTATTATGAGTGCCCACAAGGCAGTCAGATATGGCGGAGTGTGCAATACAATGGAATTGTTACTCCTTCAGTAGTATTGGGAAAGTATGAACTTTGATGTTCTCAAAACCATTTCTTGTTGCCATCAGTGTCAAGTGGAGAAGCCATTCCGCCATAAGACTTCTTATCAGATAGTAAAACCCCATTTTGCTTGGCATACTATTTCCCTGGATGTCGTTGGTCCCTTGCCAACAGGAGCTAACTGATGTAAGTACATTATTGTGGCTATCGACCATCTGACCCGGTGGGTCAAAGCAAGGGCAATACAAGATTTAAGGGGCAGTTACAGTGGTCAAGTTTGTGATGGAGTGCATCATTCAGTGACATGGATGCCCTCAGTTTATTCTCACTGATAATGGAACCAATTTCACCTTGCACATCCTCCCCAAACTGAACGAGCTTATGGGTATACATGGGGTTCTAACGACCTTAAACACCTTGAATCTAATGGAATGGTTGAACGAGTGAATGGGACTCTGGTAAATATCCTGCGAAAATCAGTAACAGATTGACCATCTGATTGGACCTCCCTTCTTTCCACTGCTGTGTTTGCCTATAACATCAGTTACCATTCCACCACAAGGAAAAGCCCATTCCAACTGCTCTATGGCTGACACCCAGCTCTTCCGGCATTACTTTATTCATGTGTGGAAGACACTGGCGGAGTGGAACCCCACCGCTATTTGCTAACCTTGCAAACATTCTGATAAAATTGCAAACTGAAGCCTATTCCTCCAGATTAGCCAAGAAGATCAGGAATCAGGCCGCGGATCAGGTATGGTGAAGTGGGTTAACACAGTTCAAGGAAGACGACATGGTTCTCTTCCATGATCAGCATGGGTTTGGGCAGAAAAACAAGCTGTCCAGTATACGTAATGGTACCTTCAAAGTCATTGAGAAAACTGGGGTCAACGCATAAACTATCAAGGAGCCCATTAGCGGTCACATCATCAAAGGAGTGCATGCAAATTTCCTCCAGGCATATAAGCAATAGGAGCCTTATTGTCCAGTCAAGGAGGGGGTAATGTCGCGATTCCAATATGACTGAACAATAAGCCCTAAGTTGATATGGTGGAACGGATGGTTTCTGCTGATTTGTTACAAATACAATTAATTGAGCACCTCAAAATGAGGTGATATTGGGATTATTGGGACATTGCCAAATTGGGAAATGTGCATTAACAAATGAATTATTGGTGGAACCAATGAGATACAGTGAAGTAAATTACTAAGCCATGAAAGCGGTACCATCTGGAGTCATTACCATACAAGTGGGGTGAGATGATTGAAGAAATGTTGGTTGTTAGTAGTCTAGAGTGATGATAACAGCGAGAATCCGCTGTATCAATATATAAAATAAAAAAGAGTTGAGAGAGTGAGTGCTCCATATTTATTTGTTTACTTTTTATTTATTTGAGGATGGCCAACCAGGGGACAGACACATCTGATATGTAGGGAAGAGGAAAAACGGAAAACAGAAGAGGGAAGAGAGCGCAAAACAATGGAACTCAAAAGATACAACTTGGCACACTTGGGTGTGGCTAGGAGCCACAGGTGGTGAATGACTAGACCTTAAGTGGCATGACAGCTCAGGGGCTAGTAGGGTGTACCTCATATGGAGACTGTGAGGTTTTCAATGTCATAACGAAGAAACCAGATTGAAATCCAGTTGCCCATCCGTTTCTTCCTTTTGTGTTGGAGTGATCCAAACAGCCAGGATTGGAAGTGGTCGGCCAAATGGCTGTGGAACCTGACGATGGGATGGTTGAAATTGTGGAGGATCCCGTTGAAAGCGGTGAGGGTAATTTTGTGAATGGACCATATTGCAATACTCACAATTAGAGTCCTTAGCGTCTGGGGATAGGCGAGGCCATGTTTAGTGCCAGGATATTGCGGGATAGTCAGAATTTAGTTGATGGTGATTGTTGAAACAAGTGCACCACATTGGACCAGATATACGCGGACGGCGGGCACTCTTCCAGGCGGTGTGCTAGTGTGTTGGGTCCGCCGCAGATGGCGCATGTCTTGAGCATTGAGAAGGTGTGGTCAGCTGTTCTAAACTTATGGCGCATGTAGCGTCACACTGTAGAGCACACTTGTGGGGATAAGAGGGGGCAAGTGATGAGGTCCCACACCTGCTTTTGGGTGCACAAGTCATATGGGACGTCTTGGTAGTATAGGTAATTAATCCGGGATAGAGGAAAGGATGGTAGTGGGGTGGCGCGTTAGTCACCATTTGTCCCCTGTGGAGTTGCACATATCCAGTTTGAGGGTGAATGTCTTAGGATTGCTGTGCATAGGAGAAGCTCCAATCCCCTTATCTTAGGTTGTACAGGATGCGTTTGAAATAACGGTTGGTGTGGTGTGGTCTGGTGGCAGTTGGATGTGTTGCAAGGTACTTCATCAGAGTTGCAGGGTTGGAGGGGGACCTCATATGTAGTGCCCTTGCAAAGTTGGTTTGGGCTGCCTTAGCCCAGTGGGGGGATGGTGGGTTGGGTGACGTTGTGAGAGCTACCCATGAGCTGAGAATTTGCGTTGCTCATTCCATGAAGTTGAGCATCCTCATCCTGCCTTTCTTCCGTGGGCCATACATGGTCTCCAGCCTGATAGGTGCGCGGTAACCAGACCATAGCCAGTTCTGCAGGAGCTTGTAGACTGCATTGGTAAAGTTGGCAGAGAAGGGAACAGCGTGGGCAGCAAACCAAAACTTTAAAAATCAGGGAATTAGCTAGCACAACACTTCTGGTTAAACTAGCTTTAATTCTCCGCATACATGTCATTCTTTTTGTGATGTTGTCCAAAATGTTGGTTTTGATGGTGTCAAGTGCATATCCACCAGCTTCGAGCCATATGCCCAGATGACGGACTGGGTTGGTGGCGGGGTGGTGTGCGAAGGGTAAACACAGCGGTTTTACTGGCTTGGATCGTTGTTGTGTGGTTGGATGTGTGGTTGGTTGGTTTGTGTAGTGGTGGGAGGGTGAGGCCCATTTCAAACTGAATTTGCCCATAGTAATTAACTCTGTTTTTGTTTGTTCAGCATGGCGTTACTCACTGACTCATACTGGTGAATAATGCGCTCAATCGCCCTGGCATCCCTATTGCCTGAGACTCCAACAACGCAGTCATCAGCAAAGGCGAGCATTTCGGTTGGTAGTTGTCTCTCCAACCTGATTCCAGTGAGCTTTGAGTTTACAATGCGGAGGAGAGGGTCAAGGGTAAAATTGTATAGTAGGGGGCTAAGCGGGTCATCTTGTTTGAGGCCCTTTTGGGGGGTGATGGTGTCGGTTATGAAACCTGGGCCTCTGATTGCAAACCTGGCTGAGCGCGTTAGAAGGAGCGCCCAGTTTATAAAATGGGGTGGTAGGTTGAAGGCCTTTAGACACTGTTTTAGGTAACCCCAGTGCACTCGGTCATATGCTTTCTTTTGGTCCAGGAAAGCAAGGGCGCCTGTGGGGTTAGCTTGGCTGATGTTGGCATTTTGTGGATGTTATCCCAAATTGAGAGATTTGGGATGAAGCTAAACTGATGGGGGGAGAGGGCTGTCTGAGCAATGCAACCCAGACGCTTAGCTAAGATCTTAGTTAGTATTTTGGTGTCAGTATTTTTGAGAGCGATTGGACGCCAGTTGTTTAGGTCTGCCTGGTCTCCTTTTTTGAAGAGTGTGACAACATATGCGTCTTGGCCGCCAGGTAGAAGGGTTGTGTCCTCCAGACACTTGTTCATAGTTGCCAGTAGTATTGGTGCAATATAGTCAAAATATTTTTTGAAAAAATCATATGGTAGGCCATCAGGCCCAGGGAACTTGTTGCGCGGAGTTGATCTTATTACCTCTCATAGTTCATCTTTAGTGATGGGTGTGACAAGGTATGGTTGATCAGCTATAGTGTCAATATTAGCAGATGATAAAATTTTTCCAATTTCTCTAGGTGATGCGAAATCCGCCATGTACAGGTCAGTGTAAAATTGGTGTAATTTGGCCGATATTTTGGATGGTGTGGACGCCAGTGTGTCATCTGCTTGGCGGACCTGTGTGCAAGTCGCTGAAGTTGAAATTGGGTTAAAACAGTGGAAGAATTGGGCCGTGTAAGTTTCTCTGGATAGGATGTATTTTGATTTTTAGCATACTTCGGTGTAGTGCTGGTTTTTTCCAAAGAGGGAGTTTACCTGTGTAGATAGCTGAAGCCACAGGCGGCCCCATTAGGGGTGTATCCCTCATAAGGTATGTTGTTTTCTAAGTGCTGAAGCTGTCTGATAGCCTTGTTTATTGTCGCGGACATCACGGCTGTTTTTCTGGAGTTCAGGTGGCAGGCTTTCTTGGTTGCTCGAGCCTTGAATATTTCCCACTTGGTGATAGGGTTCCCGTTGGGTGGTCATCTTTCTTGCTGTGTTGTTAGCACCATCCAATCCAAAGTTTAAGCTCCAGAAGATGGATGGTGCTTGGGTGAACTCTGTGCCAGGTTGTTGGCTTTTTGTATTTTTCTGAGGATGATAATGCTATCGAGACCATCTAGTGGTCAGAGAAAGGGATAATTGTTGTTGTAAATTCTGATACCCAGTGACAGAAGTCTATAGGGGCGAGCATCAGGTCAATCTGGGTCATTGAGACCATCTGGTTATTGTTGTGGTGGGGCCTTGTCATGTTGGCCAGGGTGGGGGCTTGTTTGGGAATGGTGTCACATAGGCCCAGTGTTGCCTTTAGTATGCGTAAACCATGTGGCCGCGGGGTATAGCCTTAGACTTGGGCCAGCAGTTGGTAATGGTGTTAAGCCAGCAGTTGAAATCTCCCACAAAAAACGTTGCCTCAGGGAAAGGGATAGAGAGGATATCAGAGAAAAAATTTTGGCAGTTGTTCAGATCATTTGGGGCATACACCATGGCGAAAGTTTCTCCATTCCACTTGAGATCTGCTAAAAGCAGCCATCCCTCCAGGTGGGTGGATGTGCTTCAGATATTTACTGGATGATTACAGTTAGTTCAAATTACCACCCCACAGTGGTATGTCCAAAAGGATTTGGCCAGAAGGAGCATGGTTGACCATGACTCCTCCTCCCCCGGTGGACAGTGGGGTTCTTAGACAGCCAAGATGTCCACAGGGATATTGTGCAGGAAAGCCATTTTTGTGGCCTGGGACGTGGGGGCCTTGGCTCCCGCGATGTTGAGCATCCCTATGGTGATTGCAGTATTCTGCACATCAGGAACGCTGGGGCAACCCACTGAGGTCACCCAGTTCCTTATTGTGGGTCATACTGCGAGTATGGGGCTGATTAGCCAGATTGGTTCCAGTGTATTGGTTGATGGTTGTAGTACTGGTTTTTTTTGGTTTCTTAGGGCTCGGATTACTCCTTGGAGTTTGGGTCTGGCATGGGTTGGCTTGTGCCCCACCAGCAAAAAAATTTTCCGTCGCTTGCCTGTGGGTTTGATGGGTAGAAACTAGGTGTTGGGGTGATTGGGTTTTGTGCATGAGTGTTGTCACATTGTGATTGGCTGAAATGGTCTTCCATATCATGCACATGAACCATATCATCGCTGATCACACGTGATTGGCTGAGAGGATCCACAGTGGTGCATGATGGATTTTCTCCAGCTTAGTTGGAGGTGTATGATTGGTTGTGTCCAAAAATTCATCATTTTGGTTGCATTGGGTCATATGCAGGGGATCTGATTGGTTATTTCGCTGCACTGCCATGGCATCTGCCTGAATCTGTTCTGGGGAAATTGTGGTGTGAGCTTGGGTTTTGGCAGAACTCGCGGCCTGCTTGTGGGCGATTGTGCACAATGATGGTCCTTGCACAAAATGGGCTCAGCCAAAGTGACGTCAGCTCTTTTGCCCCAATAGAAGGCAAAAGTGGAGTCCTTAATTTTGCCAAAAGTTGGGCTTGTTTTGTCCATATTGTCCTCACAAAATTCTGGTGCTTCAATCCTGCACTTGATGGGGTACGCGTGGTCTTTGTGGCCTATAGTTGAGCAGAATTCGCAGATAGGTGGGGTGTGTTCCAGTGTGATGCAGAAGGGGCGAGATATTCTGCCATTGGGGAGGTTGATGGTCACCGTGCATGGAATGAGGGTGATATCCTCTACCACGTCCTGATCAGGTTCTATAATGGCTATTGCCTTCCCTGTACACAGGTGGGGCAGGAGGGGGGGTTTCTCAAATTCAAACTGTTTGATTACGCCATAACCTTCGAGGCCCCACGGAGCTCATCCATGAGGATATCATGGTGCACAGTGCTCAGGAGTCAGTCAAATATGATAAATAGGTCATTTGCCTCATTCAATTGTGTGCACACCATGTGGATGGTGCGGTCTTCTTTATGAATTTTTATGGAGAATACAACTTTTGCTGCTTCTGCTGCTTCCTCCACGGACATGAACCCAACGTCCACCCATCCTCTATGTAAATTTATATAGTTTACAGAGATGGTGTTCAGGAAAGTTACAAAAAAGCCTCCCCATTTTTTCCATAATTTGAGGGAAGTATTGCTGACCATAATTCTAAGGCTGTGCTCAAGGGAGGACAGGGGTTGGAAGTGTCTGTTTTGGTATATGCGCCCATTTTTTTGCAGAAATTGCAAAACTCTGGGTGTGGCGCTGTGCTCACTATTTTTGGTGGGAGGGTGTGTCAACACTCCGCCGGGGCATTTTTCCCCAGTGGGTTAGGAGGGCTTTGGGCCTTTCGTGCTGGCCACTTTTTCCCAACTGGTGTTGTTGTAGACAAATTTGCTCATATATCCTGGTTGATTGTCAATCTCGGAGAAATTGCATAGAATCACATTACTAAAAGTGATAGTAACGGGAAAATAAAGCTTGAAAAGAACTTTTTGGTCCCAAGTTTTATGGATACAACATGAGATGAAAAAGGTGTTCTGACGAGTAGTGAAGCCTTTGTGAGTACTCGATACTACATTGTGCATTTGTCAATTTTACATTAAAAGATACCTTTTGCTAAAACTTATTACTTTTGAAAGTTTTACTAAGGTTGCTGTCCTCATACAGTAACTTTTTTACATATAGCTAAAACATGTGCCATCAAAATTTGATGCATAAACACCAATTTTAAGTAGTTCAAGAATCGTCATAAGGTATGCTCCCATTGAGGCCACCCATTGACGCCTAGGTGAAACCACATCCCAGGCCCAGAGCTCAATCAGGAAGTGTTATAACAATGAGATCTTGAATATTCAGAAAATCAACAAAGGGAGATGTCTGATTCTTGACCATCTTACTGGATGAGAAGTAAAAATAATTTTTGAAAAGAAACCAGACTCTCACTCCACAACAAAGCTTTCACATACCCTTTATAATTGAAGAAATTAGAATCTAACAATGTTCTCTAAATTATTCTCTGGTTTATTTATCATATAACCTTATGTTTCTCTGCATATCCTTGACAATGATTTTACTAGTAAAAACCTAGGTTAGTTGTAATATATGAGACCCCTACTGAAGTGAATGTGCAAACATTGCCTCTCAGAAGCCATTTCACTGCTAGTATCATCCCAATGAATTTAGATTTTACAAATAGGACAGCTCTAAGCACCTAATGAAAATTATTTATTCAGCTTTACAATATTACTAAGCCTAAAGTAACTTTTATGCTATAGAATTTCACAACATAGTGCTTGTGGTTAAAATGACAGTGGACAGGCTTGAGTTATGGAGTTTGTATGCGTAAGGTCCTCAGACCCAGCCATTAAGTTGGATAGAACACTTAATCATTTAGAACCTTTAAGGGCACTAATATCAAGGCTCTGCCACTAATCCATTTCATTGATTTAGGGCAAACCATAGATGAGGGATGGGTAGCAGCGCTATACTGATTGCAACACAACCTCCAAAGCAATTCCTAAGCCTAAACCTACTATTATCTCTGAAAATACTGATCAGTACCTGCAGAAATATAAGCCAGTTCTGTGTATATTTTACAAACTCTTATAATATGGTTGCTGCAGGCACTAAACCTATTGTTAATTTTTAGGTGTGACTCTGGTGAATTTAGCTCGCTTTTGGTCCCTTATATAACTGCACAGATTCTTGACAAATTTTTTTGATTAAATTTACTTGGTAAACTGGGGTAATAATATTATGAAGATTATTATTTAAGTTGAGTGACCGTAAAGCCATGATGAGTATAAGGTCAAATGCTAAACAGGTGCTTCTTCCTCATGAAGATACCTTAGAAATGGTAGGGAACTCTTCCCTTTTCTCTTCACGCAGAGCCAAGCGGAGATCTGATAGCAAACAAAAAGCTTGAGGATATCTAATCCTTTCACTCTTATCCCAAAAGTAATCTATACAACCAATGTATAAACAATGAATTTTTTACTAAATTAAGATCCTTTTTTAGGAAATATAGGAGTTTTATAGTGCACTTGGCGCACAGCTTTTCAGCTGCCCACTGGAGATTAATTAATTGTTCCCAGAAGGTTTTGACCCTTGAATTTAGCTTCTGAATACTGGCGGGTATCTTTTCCTTGATTATATTTCAGTAATTTAATCCTAGATGTTTGGCAATCATTTATTAGTGTCAGGAGCCAGACACCAATTTATTAGAGTCGTGTTGTCTGATGACGTCTACTACCACTAAAATATTCATTAAAACGCTTTGGTAGTTTTGACAACCCTCAATCATTCAATCAGAACGATTAATAATAGTAATCTGACTGCTGGATGTTAATCTCTCATTAATTCATCTATTTAATATAGTTGGGGATGATCCTCAACAAAATACTAAGTAAAATAATCATCAGATTCCAGCCATTGATTATATACGACAAATAATTTAGTCAACAATAATCACCAAATAGTATATTGTAATCTCAATCTATAAAATGCTCAATCTGTCATTGGGATGGATAATGTATTCAACTAAAGTTCTAACATATCCCCACGCTTGACCAGATTATTCAGAGGAAGTTGAACCCTTGGGGATGGAAGCTGCCTCAAGCTGTGGTCATGTTTGACCATCATATTTCTGAAACTTTGGCAGAACTTGGCTCTGTCCATACTCAACATTCTCATGCTATGATTGGCTTCATGACTCCTCTTCTTTCTTGCTATTCGCTGGCACCTCTCTTGAGCGCATTTCCCATGATATCATGCTGCACTAGTACCATATTGAGCATCCTTGCTGAGAGATGAACTGTTAACCTGTACAAACCCCAGGACGGGTTCCCAATAGCTTTTTGCATTAAAGCTTTACTAACCCCAGTACAGGTTTCAATGACTTCTCATCATTCAACCTGTACTAACCACAGGTATGTTCCAATGTCTCCTCATCATTCTCAGGATTCTCTATGCTGCCCTTGCTGAGTCCTGTACTAGTACTCTGGGACTACTCACAGTGGACCCAGTTTTAACCTGAGATAGTCCTACTAATTATTAGGGCCCGTTCCCATAATAATCTTCCCCCTCCTCCTCACTTGGTATGTGGGAACACCACCAGATGCTTTTTTTACAGTCAGAATAAAAATTAATTTTTCAATATTTTCTAACTTTTTATATTTTTTATGCATGTTTTTAATCTTTTTTCATCCTCGTTTTTTTCTTTTTTATAATTACTTCTCATAAGTTCAATACTTTAAGTATTTCCGTGGACTTTATTGACTATCTGACCATTCTTAGATATTGATCATATAACCATTATTCACCGACTTGGAAATAATTTTGAATAACCTAACCATAGGACATCCAGCTTATTATTCCTCCCAAACCCATGGGTGTCACAATAGGCTACCTTATCTCCTAAATACTATTTTTTCAACGTCAGCCAATTCTTGCCATCTGTTTACTTTTCATTGATTCTCCTATTCAGCATCTTATCAAATGCCCAAGATTGTAACTCAATCTTGATATTGGCCAGCTGGTATAATTATTGTTTGGTGCTCATCCCCAAAGCTGGTTCAATGGCAGAATACAAGATTAACGGCAATGTGGTCCTTCGCACATATAAAAACTTTGAATGGCGTTTTCCCTGTCGCTGAATGGTAACTAATATTGTAGGAGAAAGTGACTAAACTCAGATATTTTCCCCGTTGGAAGTTTCCCATGCAACAAATTTTTGTAACGTGGCAGCTGAAGTTGCATTCACTTTTAACACCATCCCATTCATTTCTGGGTGGTAGGTAATGGAATTAACTCCTCATATTCCCATTAGTTTTTTTAGCCTGAGAAATCATGTAAGAAATAAAGTTGGTCTCATTGTCATTTAGTTTAACTTGAGAGAACCATTCCAATAAACCACTTAATCAAAGATAAGCTTCTCTAGGCTTATTGCATCCACTCTACTCAGGGCTTTTGTTTTTACCCATCTGATTAGAAAGCTTAATGTGACAATTCCGTACTTTACGCCCCAGTACTGACACATAACGGGTTTATAACATCTATGGACACCTTGCACCACACAAAACCAGGGCATACAAGCCAATATCCCATGACACTTGTGCGTCTTGTGTAGTTGGCAGTTCACATAGCAGGCTTGTAGTCCACAACATAGTAGTTAATCAATTTCCAGTAGTACTGTTGAATATGATCTACAGTCTTCTTTAGGCTACCATAACTGATAACTTTATGAGTGACTTCAATGATTTTGCAAGTTCTTGCAGTATAGGAAATAAAGAACATTTTTTTCCTCAATTGTTTTATATACTGATTGTTCTTAAATTTAATGTTCTCCATCACTATTCTTAGAGCGCTCTGAATTTCTTAGGTTTCATCCCCAATATTGCCTTTAATCATCTGCTGAAATAGCTCATCACCTTGATGATATACATTTTCTAACAACTGGCAATTGTGACAACCCGTCAGCATTCTGATGCACCACTTTTGCTATGTAAATAACTTTAAAATCATATGCTTGCAGCTTAAAGCCCAACGTGACAATTGGCCCTCTGGTTCCTTCAGGTTGTGAATCCAGTGCATGAATGAGTGGTCAGTTATGACTTTAAAGTGCACCTTATGTATGTATACTCAACAAACATTTGCAGGTGTGGATTAACGCCAGACACTCTCTCTCTGCAACGGTCTAGTTTCTTTCAGCTGGCGACAGGGATCTGCTCATGTAGACCACCAGAAGTTCTTCCCCGTTGTCATCCACTTGACTTAAAATGGCACCAATCGCCATTAATGAGACATCTGTTTGGATTATGAATTCCAGAGTAAAAAACAGGTACTTCAACACAGGGCTAAACATGATTTAATTTCAGAGCTTACTGAACAATTCCAGGGCTTCAATTGTTCCACACAAATCCCTTTTTTAACCTTTAGTAGGTGTAATAATGGCTTGGTGATTCCAGCAAGATCTTTGGTGCATTGGCAATAGTATCCGACTATCCTCAGAAAGATTTATTATCCTAAATGCTTTTTGGGACTGACATCTGTTTGATGGCTTCTATCTTCATCGATTGAGGCTGTAATAATCAGACTTTATTACAAACCCTAAGTATTTGAGCTCCTTTTTAAGTAAATGCATTTTCTCAGCTTTATTCTAATTCACCATTGCCAACAAGTTTGGTACTTCCTCAAAATGCTCTAAGTGGTCTGGAAAGGTCCTAGTAAAGACGTTGATATCATCTAAATATCCCAGTACACAGGATAACTTTAAATCACTGATTATTTAATCGATGGCCCATTGGAATGTCACCGGCGCGTTGCATAATCCTTGGGGCATTTTGGTTGACTGATACAACCCTTGCGCGATAATTATCACACATTTTCTTGATCTTCCTTTGGAAAATCAATTATACAATATACCAAAATCAGTTCATAGCTTGAAAGTACTTTTCTTTCCCCAGGAGATCAAGCACGTCATGATTTGTGGCAGTGGACAGAAGTCTTTCTTAGTAATTTTATTAAATGGCAATAGTTGATCACTACTCAATTTTTCCACCCTTCTTTTTCACAAGGAGGATTGGACTCACCCATGGACTCAACAAATGAACGTGTAGCACATAGTCTACTACCTTTCTGGTTTCTTTGCTGACCTCAGCTTTAGCAGCTATTGACTTTTAGAAAGGTCTCATCCTTTATTGGTGGATATTTCCCAGTATTGTTTTAGTGGATTACGTTTTTTTCACATCCTAAGTCATAACATTTTGAGTGAATATCTCCCTATTACTTTTGAATAATCTGAAAACATCTTCTTGCTGATTTCTTAAATAAGTAAGCCAACTGCTAATGATCCATTATAACGTTGACACTTTTGGCAGTTTTTGCCAATAATATTAAAAAAATTAATGACCCAGAAACATGAAATTCAGTAATTATCGACATTGGGAGCAGATTCAGAAATGTGACTATTTTTCTTTTCAACTTTCATTTGTTTCTTCTCCCAGATTGTCTAGGAGTAATCTTATTTCTCCGTGACCCAGCAAAATGATCCCTGGCACCACCTATGGCTCAGTTCACTATTTCCTCCATGGGCTGATGACCTCTCCATATAGCTGTTCTGGATGTTCAATCATTAAACCTGTTTTGACTAAAGTTTAAATTTTCACAGTATAGTTCTCATAGCATTCATCTTTAAAGATAAACGCAATTCTCCATGATTTCCATCAGCATTACTTTCCATTTCCATCCAACTAAACTATATTGAATGGTCATAATGCCATCATTGTAAATAAAGCTGAAAAGAATTATTCCTTTTTGTCAGTGGGGTCTTTCCATAACGCTGATACACCAAGGGCAGCTTC
>JAKSZP010019330.1:0-19285 GCA_022478985.1 Massospora cicadina | reverse complement strand
TTTAATTTATAAGAGGGTTACAGTAGAAAAGTTTGTCATCATATATAGAAGTATGGCAGATTAGATGCCTTAAAATTTAAGTCAACATAATGAAAGGTTTATTGTGACAAAGTTTGCCATAATAAATTTCAATCAAAAAATAATATGCTGATTGAACATACTTAATTAATATAAAGGTTTGAGATGGTAATGAGAATGAAACAACTATCTTTGAGAGCAAATTGGAGTAAGAAGACTAAATGAAGAAAAGTTTTGTTAACCATGTAGGTACACATCCAAGGATTTAGAACAAGTTTAAACAAAAATATTGAAGACAATTTTCAGAATAGGTGTTAGATTTTGATGGTTGACTAAAACATAAACCCTTTGAGAAAATCGTCAATGCTGATATATTACTCCCATTGATGGATCCTTTGATACTTCCCGATTTATCTGCATAATCTGATAAATCAGATTCACCTCATAACTGCTCTAATTGCATCTGAAGTAACCCAATTAATGTAGCTAATAATAGCTATGATATAATCACATTATAACAATTATGTGTCCACTTGGGTGCAAAGTGGTCTCATGGCATTAACTAAATTGCACCTCCTAAATTAGTGTACTAATTTTAATGCACTAAGGCGTAATTTTGGGTTCAATTAATAAAATCAATTTATTAAGCACTTAAACATAGATGCCCCAATTAAGGGCGTACTTAGTGTTATTGAGAGGCCAGCTGACATCCCAATTAGGGGTGCGTCATCTTTAATGTTCAGATATTATTATCCCAATTTATTGTTATTTGTCAAGTTATGATGTAGCTCTAATTGGGAAGATTTTATTATTGAGTTTGCAACCAAGATCGTCACAATTATGAGAGTAAAATTGTCTTTAATTGGCTGAAACAATTGTTATTTTTAGTCAAACTATGGGCTGAATTGACTTGGGGATATTTCATGATTACTGCCATGACCAGCAGAGGATTGGCATAATATGAATGAAATCATCTAATAGATGAGTTTGTCCAGGAGATGCCTGAGAGGTATATAATACTGGCACCTAGCAGATTAATAAAACATCATCATTTATCATTTAAATACATCATTAATAACTACTGTCTCTTAGATTATTAATTATTGTTATCCATCTGTTGTCTATCTGATATTTTTATCCGTTTCCTTTACATCTTTATTAGATAGTTGTGTGAATTTATACTTCCTGAATAGAAGTACTCAGTTATCTGCCAGATAAGTAGTCCTGATTATAGAGGAATAATTTCCTAATTTTGTAGAAAGACAGAAGGTCTCGTAATTGTTGTTGCCAGTAGACTTAAGAACGGTGAGCATATCAGAGTTACTTGGCTATTATTGAGGATTATCAGAGAATCTACTTCCCAATTATGAGCAGGAGTTTCATTTGAAAATGAGTATTTATCCTCAAATTCATTGTTAAGTCATTTTAGCTTGTACTATCAGCTGAAAACTTAACATTTTGGTGCTCACTCAAAAAATGCAACTACCTAATATGAACATGGATGATTAGCTTTCAGAATTTGCCAGAAAGTACAGCAACAACGAGATGGAAACAAGCGATGTTCAGTTTATTTAGCATTTTACATCAAATCGTTCAGACAATGGGGAGGGGAAAGGGTACTCATTAGAGCTAATATTGACTGAAACAGGTCCAACTTTACCTTTTAATCTGGCCGAGTTTACCCAAGCCAACATCAAGAAAATGTTTTATCTTGTTTCAAGGTTACCAGCTTGGTTCTTCAGCAATTGACCTGAGCTTTGGTCTATTTTAACCTATGAAGGACCAAGCCCTGAAGAACGAAATTATCAAAAATACAGAGAAGCCACCATGGCTGCTTTGGCCTGAGGACTTCAAGATAATCAGGCCAACACATATGAATATTTGGTCAATTTTGTACAACTATTTATTAAGCATGCTCAACGCACTTTTGCATGCCAAAATCTTGAGCTTTCCCACCTCCACTGTATCCAAGATGAGAAATGTTTAGCCCAAGCTTGCTTGTTAGAGTATCTGGATACTTGCTTTGCAGAAGTGCGTAAATCAATTGTTTTGAACACTGGAGCTGCAGCAGAAGCTCATAGTTGGATTGATGAGTTGGTAGCTCAGCTTAATGAAGGCGTCCCAAAAATAGCAACACAAGTGCAAAATAATCTGGGATTATCAAGTCAGTGGAAACAGGATATTATCAACCACTGCATCATACTTGAGACGCAGTAAAATTATGTAGCATCCAATACCGAAAATCTATTACAAAAGGGTCACAATTCAAGGAAAACCCCTCAAGAGTTGGAAGAAAAATATGTCAGATTGGAAGATTATATTCGGAATGAATTTGCAGCTACTCAGAGGGACATCTAGGCTTTAGCCCAGTTACCTTTTGCTACAGTAGAACAACTGGACAATTCAGATATCAAGGCCAAATTAGCCAACATATGGTCAACTATTTCTGAACTCTGTACTTCCAATACAATCTTATTTAATGAGAAAAAAATATGGAGAGTTGACTGTCACTTGCTAACACCAGAATGATGAGACTTTTGGAAGAAATGAAAGCACTTTCAGCCCAACTGACATTAACTGAAACAGATCTTCTCAAATTAACAAGGAGACGGAGAATCTTAAGATTAATATTTGCAAGTGTGTGACCAATCTTTGGGGAAGGGAGGATGAAGAAGAGGCCCCAAAGGCACGCCAAGTTGTTCTTAAGAAGCCGCTTCAGTCCCAGATTCAGAAAACAGAGTCAAGCGATTCTGAAGATTATCATGAGGCAGATGAAGACTATGTAACGGATTTATCAAATACACAAAATATTCCACGTGTACTGACCTCTATGCCCATTCCAAATCGCTCACAACATCCTATTCTGCCCAAAGGCTCTCCAAGTCAGTCAAACTTAAAAAGAGAAACTCTCTCTCTGGTTAGGGACTCAGGCAGAGATGACTTCAAACCACTTAATTTACTAAGATTCAATAAATAAGACGATGTATACTCCTTCTTAAAGCTTTTTGAGAAAGCTATGAGAGGAGCACCTGATCATGCAAAAGTGACAGCCCTCATCAATTGTTTGGATTCACATAGTGTAGACCTCATAATGCCCTATTGAGGGAAAGATTGGTCCCACAATGAGGCCTGACAGGCTGTCATTAAGGAATTTGGTGGGCCCAAAAAGCTTTTGACCCAAAAGATGGAGCTATTGAGTATTGAGTTCAGACCCAATGAGTCCATAAAAGACTTTGCTGATCAATTTTATCATGAAGCTCAAATGCTCCTAGGATCAAACATTATGACCAAATATGATGCATTAATTTCCATGGAAGATTCTGTGCAGCCCTATCATGATTTAGAACAAGTAATGATTCCTGCCTTTAACCGCAATATGATAACAAATAGAATTGTGTACTATTTACGCCGCTGTTCAAGAAATTTTAAGGTGCCAAATTGGCCAAACAATCTGCAACGGGTGCATCCTCAACAGAAATTTAGTAGTACAAGTCACAATCAAGAAAGAAATGGGAATTCTAAGGAGCAGAAACCTGACCGTCCCAAATATAATGCCATCGCTTGCCATCATTGTGGTAAAAAAGGGCACTTTGCCACCAAGTGTTATACCCAAATGGACACGAAAACAGGAATCAATGTGGCATATAGAGTTGAAAAGGACTCAGAATCGGGAAAAGGGTAGGTGGAGTAGAGGCGGAATGCTCTACTACCACCCATCATACCAAAAACATTCCTCCCAATCCTGGCAAACTTTTTGTGTCTGATTCAATTAATGAAGATTCCTTACATCATATTATGGCTGACGAAGTACATATGGTTACAACCAGAACCTGAAAAGGCCAAAAATCAGGTGAAGCCTCAGAAGAAGCTCGAATAGAGGTGGCTAAACCATATGCTAAGCAAATTATGGACCATGGCCTTGATCCTCATACTACTCGCTCTCATGGCCTTCCCTCCTTAAAAGATGTACAGGTTGCAATCCCTATGCAGACTCTGGCGAAAAAGCTTCTCTGAAATAAGTTCTTTCCTCAAACCACACTTGGAGTCGGGCAACTCTGAACCTATTCACTTAATAAACACTTCTGAACCATACTCTGAGTGTACCTATGCTAATATTGCTGTCAATAAGGTCCGTGTTTGGGCTATTATTGATAGTGGAGCTCCTTTAAATATTGTCAGCACTAAGTTGGTGAAGAAGTTTGGAATATCTCCGGATGTTTCCCATGATAAAGAATATGGCACTTCAGGAACACATACTACCAGAGCCCTTGGGGCATATAGTGCCTTACCTTTAGGGTTTGGGTCTATAGTAGTATCTGCTACAGCTATAGTCTTGCCTAATTGGAACTATGAGGCCCTTATTGGCACTGATTTTATGAGAAGATATGGAGTGGTTACTAGTCATAAAGATGACACCTTAACCATCCTGAACCAAACCATTCCGATTTACTATACAAAAAACGCAAAATCAGGACTAAAGAATACTAATCTGTTTATTAATTTGGCCTATCAAGATGGAATAATCCCTATTGAATACCATAAATTGAAGCGCCGTGTCAAGGCTCTGCCAATGCAAATCCATGAGTCTAAGGGAATACCCCTCCAAGCAAACAGGGAGCTAACTCTGGACTCTGGAATGCAGGCAGTAGTCCCAACTGGGCTAACAATTCAAATCCCAGAAGGGCTTTATGGCGAAGTTTATCAACCTTGGTCCCAAACTTGACTCAAGCCTAATGTGGCGCCTGGGATAATTATTCCCAAACATCAAGATATTAGTGTCCTCTGTGCAAACATGCAGAATCGGTCAATTTTATCAAAAGGCACCAGGTGGTTGCCTATCTCCATTTGATTCCTATAACGGAGATTGAATCTTTCCACTATTTTGGAACTCTGGATGAGCTAGAGCTTCCTGATAATGAGTTGTATTATGTGCATAACGTCATATTTGTGGCCTATTTAGGGGAACTAAATGATCAGGAAAAGGACCAAGTCCGAGAATTATTTTGATAAATACCATGAAATATTTGCTAAGGACAATTTTGACTTGGGATATGCGAGAGGAGTAACCCATACAATAGATACTGGGGACCATTTACCTATCCAATTGAGGCTGATTAGGCGTTCAAAATTCTGCTGAAGAGGTTGTGTTGAAGGAAATTAAGGAGCATCTTGACTGCGGTATGTTGATACCATCTAATAGTCCATGGGCTGCCCCAATTCTCATTGTAAAAAAGAAAGATGGGAGCAAAAGGGTTGTTATTGACTACCAAAATCTTAATAACATTACAAAAAACGATTACTATCCTCTCCAGAATATTGATGATGCCTTAGACAGGCTTGGGGTGCAAAGTTCTTCTCAGCGATGGATTTAATTAGCAGCTATTGGAAAATTGACCTGCCTAAAGCTGAGAGAGAAAAGTGCGCCATTATTACCTAAGGAGGGTTATTTCAACCAACATGGATGCCCCAAGGACTCAGAATACTCCAGCAACCTTCCAGAGAGCGATGGACACTATACTAGGCAATCTTGAATTGTCATGTGTACTAGTATACTTAACTGATATAAACATATTCAGTCATACCTTTGATTAACATCTGGAACATCTGGAAGAGGTTTTCAAGAGGTTAGTGGCCGTGAACTTGAAGATCAAGCCCCAAAAGTGTCAATTCTTTAAGGACCAGCTGGAATACCTTGAGTTTGTAATTGATAAAGAAGGTCTTTGGCCACAAATTGGCCAAATTGGAAGCTATATCTGATTTGAAGAGTCCTGAATCCAAGCAGGATATTCAAGTATTTTGGGCATGATTGGGTACTATCGCCAATTTATTTCTGACTTTGCTCAAAGCAGAGAACCCTTGTTTTATCTACTCAAGGATAAGGTCTCTTTTGAGTGGAATTTGGCCTGCCAGGAGGCATTTGACCAGCTTCATTTGGCCCTATTAGTCACACCAGTGTTGCGCTATCCTGACTTTGACCAGGAGTTTATTGTCCATACTGATGTGTCATTAATGGCAATTGGAGCCGTTTTGTCCCATGTTCTAGAAGTTGGTGAAGAGCACCCAGTAGCCTATGCTATTCAGACCCTAAATGCCCATAAAATAAATTATACTGTGACAGAAATAGAGTGTTTGGCAGTTATATATGCCTATAAACAATTCCAAGTATACCTTCATGGAGTGTATTTCACTGTGGTTACTAATCATGCATCCCTAAGCTGGCTTAACAAATTGAAGGAGCCAGAAGGATGTTTGGCTCGCTGGGCACTTAAGCTGCAGGCTTATGACTATACCATCAGGCACCGGGCTGGTGCTAAGCATCAGAATGCTTATTTTTCGTCCCATCTGCCCATTGTGGCAACCCTCTGCCAGCCTGCGAATGCCTTGTTTCATAAGATGGTTAGTGGAACTTTTACCGATGAGCCCAAACCAGTGCAGAAAATTCTCTAAATTAAGAAAGGATCCCTACACTGAAAAAGGAGTCTTATTCAAGGTGATTGATGGGAATAAATATATATTTCCACGTCTCTCAGCTTGAGCAGATTTAATTTTGGCTGCTCATAAGGCCACCGGCCATGGAGGCTTTAAGAAAACAAAAGAGCAGCTCAAGCAAAATTACTATTGGGAATTGATGAATTTTGACATCCATGAAACTTTGAGATGTTGCCAAGAGTGTCAAGGGGAAAACCCTTTTTGAAAAGCTACTTTGTACTAGCTTGTTTGGCCCAAATTTGCTTGGCACATTATATCCATAGATGTGGTTGGACTCCTCCTGATTAGCAATGTGAAAGTCAAATATATTATTGTGGCAATTGATCACTTGATGAAATGGATTAAAGCCAGGGCTATTTAGGACTTAGGAGCCTCAACAACTGCTAAATATATCTTGGAGCAAGTTATTTATTGGTACAGATATCCACAAATCATATTAATATATAATGGCACAACTCTCACTGCAGTTATTCTCCAGAAGCTCAATGAATTAATGGGGGTGCGTGGTGTTCTGTCAACTCCATATCATCCAGAAGCAAATGGTGCAGTGGAACAATTCAATGGAACACTTGTCAATATCCTAAAAAAACTGACTTCTCTGAAGCCCTCCAAATGGAGTACATTCCTCAGTTCAGCCATTTTTGCCTAAACATCTTTTACCATTCGGCCACAAAGATGTCTCCTTTCCAACTTCTATATGGGAAGCACCCAGCCTTACCACCATTGTTGTATTCCTTGCTACAAGGACCCCAAAAATTGAGTTATTCTCAGTATTTTGAGAGGCTTGGAGAAACCTTAATTAAACTGTAAGCCCAGGCTTTTAATAATAACTTTGAAATTTGTAAGGCCTGACATGAAAAAATCAAAAAAACAGATGTGATATGCCCAAATTTGCTGTGGGGGATGAGGTATTATTTTGTAATACCCACAGTTTGGGCTGAACCCACAAGTTAAATCGCATTTGGGTTGGCCCATTTGAGGTTATAGAGAAAACTTCAAACTTTTCCTATGCTATTAAGGAGAAAAATTTGGGGCATGTCTATAATTGAGTTCATGCTAAATTCTAAAGAAAGTTTAGTAATAGGGCCAATTAAAAGAGAATAATTCAAACATAAGTATATACAAATATAAGAAAACAATAAATATCAGAAAAAATAATGTTAATAAAAAATATATATATAATAATAGTAAAAGAAAGAAACTTTACTTTTCTCTCTCGTTGCAATCACTTTTGCAACTTATTCAATCTAAGTCTGATTCTAGTTTGATAATCTCACAGAGGAGATTAGTCTGCACCCATGTCAGGGAGCAGTTGTGCAAGTAAGGTAAGAGGAGCAGGTGGTAGGCCTGCAGCCTCAAACGTTCAAAAATGCCCCAGAGAAACTGGCAGAATAGAAAAAATTTAAAAAAAACCGGTGGTCACTATTTCCCCAGAAATCCTCGCTTGGCAAGTGTGATGCAACCAGTACATCAACACGCCGCACTCCCTACCACTCTCGTTGGTTGAATACAGAGTCTGTGTGTTTCTGGACAACCCAACAAACAGCTCTATGGGAAAAATTTTGTGGGGATGTACACACTTTTTTCCTGACCGTGGTGTATGTCGCACCTCACTCCATGTCATGCAGTTGGCTGGACCTCAGTTTCAAAACAAGGAGGTAGCAGACAGAGCTGCTGTGGTGCACATAGTGATTGACCTCCCCAAAGGGCAATGGGTCATTAAAATCAAGCGCACCAGATGACAAAATCAAACCAAATTTTCCTCACGTTTGACTTTTTGCCTACTATGGTAAAACGTGCCATTTTGGAGCAACACCTGAAAGATGGTCTCACCGTTTACAGCGAAATACAATCTTTCAAGATGCAACGTTTTATGCTGATGCCACACCTGTGCACTGGCAAAGCCATCGCAGTTCTGACCCCAACTGAGGAGATCATGAAGGACCTAGCCCAGATCCTGCACTCCACATATATCGGTAATAAAGGGCATACCACCCACCCTTTCCAGGTAACCATGGACAGCGCGCCCCCCATCTGCACCCACTGTGATGCATTCGGCCATAAGGCACATGCATGCCCCACCAAGGAAGGCATCACATTCCAAGAGCACCCCTTGGCGGCCATAGCCAGCAGAGAGGTGCACTATGAACCAACCGCAAGCACCAAAGAGGCTTTCCCATGGGGAGCACAAGGCTGCTACCTACTGGTAAAACCTATTTCCCTGCAAGAGCAGAAGAAGGCCAAGAAGGCTCGCAGGGCTGCGGCCAAGGAAGCGGCCAAAGTCACCACCACTATCCCACACTCCCAACGCCAGGAAGACATCAAAACCTTCATGGCAGAAGCAACTTGGGAATCCATCAACCAATCAGATTGGGAAGCCCATGCCAATTGGGCCACCCAATCTGAGGATCCAATGGGTGACTCAATTTCACCTAATCTTTGCAACCAAGCTCCAGCCAAAACTGACTTGGTCTCCAACCTACCTGAAAAAAATTTTTTGACCCACTCAATGGTGCACCAAACTCATCCGCACCACAAAAAATTCATCTGACGTCAAGGAAACAAAAAGTGAAGGCAAAAGCCAACGCGAACCTTTCTGCTAAAATCAACAAAACTACTGATAGCGTTGCTGCAAACACCTGTGCTACCATGAAGGCCTGTGGGGATCTAGAGGAGGCTAGTGGGCCTGGGTGCTCACCCCCTTGAACCTAAGGTGCAATGGGGGAAACCTTCACTTTAGGGACATTGAATATCGCCAGACTCAAGGCCTCGCCGTCCCAGGCTAGGAAACTGAGTTTTTTACAAAAAAATTTACCCGTGGATATCTTGGCCATCCAGGAGTCCCACTGTCCATGAGGTTCCGAGGATGCTTGGAAAACCATGCTCCTCCCATCCCTATCCTTTTGGTCAGAGCACTGCGGGGTGCTAATTTGGAAAAATAATTTTTTCAAATTTTTATTGCTGGAATCCTTCCTCAATGGCTGAGTCCTTGTTGTCACTTTCTCGTGGGCTGATGTTGCACATGCTATCATCAACATCTACGCTCCAACCTGTGCATGAGAACGTCAGGAATTTTTCTCATTGGTCAAATCTCTCCTGTTACCCCAGACCCTTTCATAGTTGGTGATATGAACTGTTGGCTAAACACACCAACGGACTGTTGGCCTTCCTCCTCCCACGCCCCCCAGGGTCACGTACAACTTCACGTTCTAAAGGCCACCCTTGGGTTAATGGATGCACTGCTGCGGCAAGCTCCGCTGCTCAATAACATGATGCAACCCCACATCCACAACGGCCAATTAAGGTCCATGACCCGCATAGACTTTATCCTTATGCTGGCGAAATTCCAACCCCAAATTTCCCACTTCAAAACAACAAAAATCGAATTCTCTGACCACTGGCTGGTCTTGATAACCTACCACCTACCTGTCACAGTGGCTAAGGCCCCACATTGGTGCAAACTCCACCCTCCCAAACTTGCATCACCAGGATTTTCCACTTGGGTGGAATCAGCAACTTTGGAAAAAGAGTTTGTTACACCATTTTGCGCGGACCCCATCTCCACATGGGCAGCCTTCAAAGAGGATACCATCTGCCACTCTCACCGCCTCTCCTACTGATGCTCATGAGCCGCATCAGCCATCATCTCGCGCGCTCTGGCATAGTTGGCACACTTGGAGTCCAACATCTCAGCCACAGGATACAGCCCTGCATGGGGCCAGAAGTGGGCGGAGGCAGCTACCCACCTCAACGCGCTCAAAAGGCAACACAAACTTCGGGTTTGTGTTCAGTTTAGGCCCAAACATATTACAGAGGGCAACAAGTGCACCGCATATTTTTTTAAAAAAAATTTTGCACCACGCCAGAGTGTGGCCTGCACACAGGTGCAAAGATCGGATGATTCCATCATGGATTTGCCAGCTGAAGTGGCAATTGAAACACAAAAGTATTACTCTAAGTTATACCAATCTGATCCAATTCAGCCAGCCAAAGTGGCAGAATTTCTCGACCAAAACCACATCTGCACCATTTCACAATACCCGGAAATAATGAATTTGATTACTCCAAACAAAATATGGACAGCCATCCGCGGTGTACCAAACTGGAAATGCCCAGGCCCAGATGGCATTCCATATGAATTCTATAAAAAGTACTTCAAATACATATCCCCACTACTGCTTGCCTCATTTAACCAGAGCCTTCTGGAAACGCGCCTCCTACCAGGAGGATAAGAGGCCTTCACTGTAACACTCTTCAAGAAAGGGGACAAGCTAGACTTATCCAACTGGTGCCCCATTTCTTTAACCAACACAAATACAAAAATTTTAACAAAAATCATGGCTAGCCGTTTAGGGATTGTAGCATCTGCCACCATCTCCCCAGAACAATTCAGTTTCATACCCAGAAGGTCGATTTGGGACAACGTGCACTCTGTGGCTAATGCATGCCAGTCCACAGCCTCTGGGGCACTTGTATTCTTGGACCAACAGAAGGCCTATGATTGAGTAAACTGGGAATATCTCAGGTCCTGCCTCCATCAATTCCACTTACCCCCTCGCTTCATCAACTATATGCTGCTCATGGAATCTGAAACAATGGCAGTACGTTGCCCTGGCTTCCTAATGGAAGTAGTCCGCCCTCAAAGGGGCTTACGACAAGGGGACCCCCTTAGCCCACTCTTATACAACTTCAGCCTTGACCCACTACTTTTAAACGTGAATGCCCAACTCACTGGGGTCCATGTTCCAGGCCAAGCCCCAGTCAAGATGATGGCGTTTGCAGACAACTGTGTGGTTGGGGTGTCTAATAATAAAGATGCACGCGCACTTGAAGCTCTCATCTAGGAGTATTCCCAGGTAAGTAACGCTGCACTGAACGCTTCCAAAACCAAAATCATCCTCCTTGGTCGGTATCAAACCTGCTGGGCCCCAGCAACCAGTTCCCAGCCTGGCCCATCTGCTCGCACACGTGCTCGCCCTCTCAGCTCACCCCACACCGCCCCACTGGTGCTCCCCTTCATGCCACGCCTAACATAGGGCTGGTCCACCATCTGGGCGTGTGGGTGGAGGTAGGCGGGTACGCATCAGCAGTTATGGAGAGTCATATTCTAGACAATGCGACAAAGCGCATCGCCTCCCTCAGAGCCCACCCTAATTCCCTTACTGGCAGGGTTGTTTTAGCCAACTCTATGCTCCTCTCCAAAGTCTGGTTTGGAGCCCATGCCATCCCCTTCTCCCCAAGCTTTTTCAAATCCTTGTATGCCCTGCTGCAAGGATGGCTTTGGTCAGGCCACCCACCACCAGTATGGCTAGAGGTCATGTTTGGCCCTCATCATCATGGTGGCATGGGCCTGCTTGACCTCAAAGCCCATGCCGCCAAGATCCTGGGCACCTGGATTATGGCCGTCACCGCCTCTACGCTCCCCTCCCAACACTGGTACTGCGCAGCCCACTCCAACTTCTCCCACGCCTTGGGACTCAACAATCCATCAAACCCTCACTCCCTGATGAAATACCTGGCTTCACACCCATCAGCCATAGGTCCTCACGGGACTAAAACCCACTACAAACGAATCCTCCTCTCCATGTGGAGCACTGAGTGGATAATTTGTATTAGTGGACACACAGCCCAGAGAGGCCGCCCCTCTCCTTAGTTCACACAAGAGGTACAGGGGCTACCCATCCAAGATGGCGTGATCCCCACACGGCCCCATGTCCTATCCATGGTGGACTACCTGGACATGATGGACATCCCTTACTCCATTGAGACCCAAAAAACTATCTGGAAATACGCACACCATCCTCTGTTGCAGCCTCAAATCCATTCCCATGTGTGGCGCTGCCTGAGGCGGGTGTACCATATGGCTGAGCGCTCTAACGCTTTACACTCATCCTGCGTCATGTGTGGCCAGTATGGAACGCTGTTCCACCGCTTGGAGAAGTGTCCTACCTCTAAAGTGATATGGCGCAAAGTTCAACGTCTGCTGGGCCAGGATCAAACACATCCCTTTAGTCTGTCAATAGATATGTTTGCTTTATCAATGGCCTCCCCCCTTCCACTGTGCTCTGGTGGTTGCAATCGCCATGTGGACTATCCACACAATTGTCTTGGATGCCATCGCAGACTCCACCCCCACCCTCCCAGAAGCTGTCCACAGATTCCAGTCTCATTTGGTGGACCACTTTCAGGCGTGGATGTTTGGATACCTCCCACCACATTGCTGACAGCTGGTCTCCTCCTGGTTCCCAGTTTGGTTTATCAAATCAGACCCTTTCCTCCACACATGTTCAATTGTGGCTATGGCTCCTTCACACGTTCCCTCCCCCTCCCCATAAGTGGCGTTCCCGCTGGCAACAAGAGATAGCATCGCTTCTCTGGGGTGCCTTCCCTATTACTAAGTTTTCTCTCTTTTGGGTTAAATTTGGAAGTTTCCATCCCATGGTTGACCTTCCTTTCAATGAATTTAAATTTAAAAAGAAAGAAACTTATATCTATCATCTATATACATAGTAAAAAAATTAATAAGATTTTATATTACAAGTAATAAGAAAATGGTAAATTTTTAATAAATAAAAAGGAATTTTATTTCTCCACTTCAAGGGAGGGAGATGAATTAGAACCTGATCCTTCATCTTCATGCACCAATTTGGCCCAATCTAGTTGCTGGGTGAAAAGGAAATGGGCTGTAGTGGCATAAAGCCAGATGCGCCACATACTCATTGTAGACAACTCCCAGTGAATGATTGGGAGAGGAGGCATGAAACCATTGATATTTACCCAATTGAGCCCACAATCAGGTGGGAAACAAGCACTCAGGAGAAGACAGTCAACTAAAAAATCAGTTTGGTACTGATATATCTCTGGGGTCGATAGTTAAACACAATACACTTGGGTTTTCTACCACTTGATAAGAGGGGGAACATGCAATAGCTGATCTGAGGGCATCCAGTCAGGGAAAATATGCATAAGGTGGCTGAGTAAGGTCATTCTGGGAAGGTATTCATCAGCGTTATCCCGATGAAGGGCATCAAAAGCTGCCCAAACAGCCAAGCAGAAATGAACATCCTGAATATCATGGGTATTTAGACCCAAAGAGGAAGCAAAATTGGGCCAATTTTCTAGCGGCACATACCAGGAATTAAGGACCTCCTTCACAAAGCTGTCAACCTGAATGAAATCTTGAGGTCAGATGGTGGGATCCTCAGCAAGTAAAAGACAAATGGGGTTATAAAGTCAATTGTATTCAGCCCACGTTTCATTAAGAGGCTGACCTCAACAAGAATAGTTGAACGACCCCAACACCACATTATAATTTTGAGCCATTGGGAAATGGCTGAGTGCAAAGATAAACTCCGCCAGAAGATTTCCATCCTAATAAATAAGTTGAAGTGAAAATGTTGGCTCCCTGGGATCAAAAGAATGCCCAAAGTTGTCCACCGAGACAATTGTTGAAGCATGAGACCAAAGTTTATATCCTATCAATCCTCAGGTAGGATCTATAACTGGGACAACCTCCTTCTCAACAATGATTTTGGGCCAAGTATATGTTATGACAATTGGTGTAGGAATAAGATGCCCCAACTCTGCTGCTCAGAGAGAGCCTAAGAACATATGCATATACATATTTCTGTTCAGTCAATTAAATTGATGCTGCTTAGGTTCAAGGAAAGTGACGAAATTGTGATAGGCAGAGTAAGAGCTGTTTTCATAAATTGAATATGAATTTGGGAAAGCTCAGGGTTTATATTCCAGTCAAGTGGGGGGAAATAATAGATTTTGATGGTTGATTTAGAAATAAACCCTTTGAGAAAACCATCAATGCTGATAGATTACTCTCATTGATGGATCATTTGATCCTTCCCAATTTATCTGCATAGTCTGATAAATCAGATTCACCTCATAACATCTTTAAATGCATCTGAAGTAATCCAATTATTGTAGCTAATAATAGCTATGATATAATCACATTATGGCCAATTATGGGTCCACTTGGGTGCAAAGTGGTCTCATGGCATTAACTAAATTGCACCTCCTAAATTAGTGCACTAATTTTAATGCACTAAGGCGGAATTTTGGGTTCAATTAATAAAATCAATTTATTAAGCACTTAAACATAGATGTCCCAATTAAGGGCGTACTTAGTGCTATTGAGAGGCCAGACAACATCCCAATTAGGGGTGCGTCATCTTATTAATCATATATATTATTATCTCATTTATTGTTATTTGTCAAGTTATTACATAGTTCTAATCAGGAAGATTTTAGTGTTGAGTTTGCAACCAAAATTGTCCCAATTATGAGAGTAAAATTACCTTCAATCAGGCTGAAACGATTGTTATTTTTAGTCAATTCATGGGCTGAATTGACTTGGGGATATTTCATGATTACTGCCATGACCAGCAGAGGATTGGCATAATATGAATGAACTCATCTAATAGATGAGTTTGGCCAAGAGATTCCTGAGAGGTATATAATACTGGCACCTAGCCAATTAATAAAACATCATCTTTTATCATTTAAATATTCATCATTAATAAATACTGTCTCTTAGTTTATTAATTATTGTTATCCATCTGTTGTATATCTGATAATTGTATCCATTGCCTTTACATCTTTATTAGATAGTTGTGTGCATTTATACTTCCTGAAGAGAATTAATCAGTTGCCTGCCAGAGAAGTAGTCCTGATAATAGAAGAATAACTTCCTACTTTTGTACAAAGACAGAAGGTCTCATAACTGTTGTTGCCAGTAGACTTAAGAATGATGAGCATACTGGAGTTACTTGGCTATTATTGAGGATAATAAGAGAATCTACTTCCCAATTATGAGAAGGAGTTTCATTTGAAAAGCGAGTATTTATCCTCAAATTCATTGTTAAGTCATTTTAGATTACACCATTGGCTGAAAGCTTATCAATAGGCCCATCATGGGCCAAGTTGCCCGCAGACTCAGTGAAAATGGTATCAAAAGTACTAAAGCCTCATAAGTGAACCATGATTAAATTAAAAACATATAAAGATGTTTTAAGCAGCTTCATTTTATATAGTATAAAAATCAAAAAAAAAACTAAAATAAATTATAAGATTTTCAAATCATTTTTATTTTAAAATTAAGAATAACTTAGATAAACACTAGTGATGGACTATAATTCCAAACATGACAACGCTGTTGCATATTTGTATCTGCTTTTTAGGTAACCAGACCCTCATTCTTGCCTTGAGTATTAGACTCACCATTTCCTAAGGGCTCCTCACTAGTTGATTTAGCCCAAAGACAAGGGATTTTACCTCTAGCACACTCTCCTCCTTGGGGGTTCTCACTTCTTTAGTAAATTTCTTTGTGATATCATGGAAGGATCACATCCATCACAGGAAGGGCCTTTTAAAGTTCTGAATACATAATTGGATTTTAAATAACAGTACTATGTATTTTTTATTTATCTGAGGTAAGCTGACCAGGGGATGGACATTACCAAACTAAAACTAAAATCATAATAAAAAATTAATGATTTAAACAAAACGCCCAAAATAAATGGATCAATTGAATCATACCTAACAAATATCCAACCAGGTGGGTAGCAAATACTGCTATCCCTCCATGGTGAATGAGGAGGGGGGATTGGGGGGCTCATCTTTGGCCGCATTCATCTCATCCCAGAGTAGGGTGCATGTTAAGGCTGATAGTAAGGGTGTGGGGGCATTGGTGGTATGATGTTTGATATCCTTGATGACTGGAACTTCTGAATAGTTGCCAGCCATCATAATGCCAAAAATATATTTGGCCAAAGCGTCTTCAGCTTTGAGGTGGGCATCTGGGAGTTTAACAAACGTGGCAATGTTGGTTCAGGTTATTTTTGCTTTCAGATTCTGTGCTACTGTTACCACGTTCTGGATGGCTTCAGTGACGTTTTTGTGTAAAGTTTTCATATTGATCTTACTTTGTGTAGTAAGATCTTTGGGAATAACGGGAGGTGGAATTCCTTCTGTGAGTGCAGCCACAGATTTGGTGGCAGCTTTGCGGAGCAAACAGCAATCTGGTGTGGCGGCTGCTTCTACTGCAAGCTGGTGGTTGCTGTAGAACGGTTTGGCATTAGGTTGTGGGACATATTTCTGAGGTGGGAATTTTTCATCCCATTATGCATTACAGAGCCGCTCAACTTGAAGTGACAGTTCTTCAATAATGTTATCTGATTTTTCAATTTCATCCAATAGTTCCCATGGGTTTTGGTTGAATTGGATTGTGGAATCAGCATATGGTTGAGGTTTGTTTGATTCATTTGCAGACATATGGGATCAATCTGGGATCCTATCTGATGTTTGATTGGATGGATTATTTATGGTATTGGGGTGAAGAGGAGGGTGATTGGTGGCTGCAGGTGCAGCTGCTGCATCAGGATTTGGGGGTGGAGGAGGTAGGATTGTGCCCCATACCTGAAATTGTACAGGGTGGGCATCAGATTGGAGTTCAGTGGATGAGTCATCTGATCCATCTGATGTGGTTGAGTAGGGGCATTTGCGTTTCAAGTAGTCTAACTTGAAACATGATGAACAGATCGTCTGCCTGCCCTCAATGTGGGCCCAAAATGGGTGGTCAGGCGCTGAGGGAATAATGGTGCGTGGTGGAATTGCTACCACAATTTTATTAAATTCAAGGCTTATTGTGGCATATGCCTGAGGCTCAGCAAGTCATGTGGCCCCATTTGGGACCAAAAATTGTAGGATGGGGTTGGAGCCATAGGCTGCCAAACTGGCCATCAGCTCCTGGTGGAGCACTTCAGGGGGAGGTGGGTGGGCAGGCCAGCAAACCGGATCACCAAAGTGGTGTCTGCTGGGAGCTGAGTCCAAGTTGTGGGGAGTGGGGTGCCCTGAAATACCAGGGGCACAGTTGCTGCAGTGGCAGCGTCAGCTTCACAGGTGAAGCCAAGGTCAAAATACCCCTTGTAGGGGTGGAAATCGATAAATCTGGTGGGTGTCATCACCACCTGTGCCATTTTGATAATAACTTAGTCATGGTATGGGAATAGTTTCCCATATTTGACCCTTAGGCTGTAGCACATGTTGCTCTGGGCGAGCACTAGGGGGCAGTGAGGTACCACTTGGGTATGAGCAAGGTGGGCGTCAAGGTCCTTGGGAAGAACAAACTGGCCCATGGGTTTGGAATGACTGGGTGAACCAGTTCTAGCGCGTTTTCCTGCTGGACGGAAAACAATGGGGGGAGTTTTGCCACTGCCCCATGCTGGAGCAGCCAGTGGAGAATCTGAGGACATCAGAGCAAAACTACTACAGGTGAATACAATTTTCTTTTTTTAAATAATAATAGTACTATGTATTATTATCCTTAAATTTTCAGCCTATGATTTGATAAATAAATACTCAACACTATTATGTTTTTAAATAATTTTATCATTAACAATGCAATTACAATTTACCAATTGTGACTTACTTTAACAAAAAATACCTTTGATTCAATAGTATGTAGACTTATGTTTAAGTACAAAATCTTATTGGTTGCTTATCCTTAATTTAAATATATCCTTTCTATGTCAACTTTAATTTTATGGTTTCTCGAGTATTTTTAGTTGCTTATTGTCTATTTATAGGAAATGTATATTAGATTAGATTTAAACTATTATCAGAAAAAGCATCACTAAGTAAATTATTTGTATTTAATGTTATTTTACATTATTTTTAAAATGTTGAAATTAGTGATGAAATGTTTCTTTATTGCTATATGTTTTCTTATAGTAAAAAAGAATATTGGCTTTTAATTGAGAGAATAAAAAGCATTTGCTCTTAAAACATATATAAAATTGTAAAATTTAAACTGAGGAAGCTATAACAGTACATCCCAAATAATATTTGGTTTGATCCCAAGTGGTAAACTTAGGTAGGGAAAAAATGACTTTGTTGAAATTGCACAACAATTTTCTGAACTAAAAAGTGTAGAACAATTAGGTTCATGGAGTATTTTTGACTTTTATAATAAATTACATAGAGGTGTTTCATGGGTTTTATCATCCTTACATTTCTTTTTACACTCCTTATCTATGCATCAATTTTCCTTAGGTTGACCCACCACAAAGAAGATTATATCACATAAACTCCTAGATATTCCTCTTTAACATAGCTGATAAAAAGTTTAAAGTCTTCTGCCTTCAGTTTTTATATAACACTGATTCTCACATTGACATAATAATGAAGCATTTATGGAATATTGCTAGGTCTTTTGTGATTTTGTGATAAAAAGTCATAAAGATTAGGTATAGTCATATGTATCTATAAATAGAATTTTGATTATAAAGTTTATAATTGAAGGCTTTAGTAATTTGAATTACCTACATTTGAAGATGAGATAGATGTAATAAAAGCAATTAGCAATACTTGATAGCTTAATGAACTATTTTATAGCTATAAGCTACTGGATTCTATATTATATTAGTATGAACTGCACATTATTATTCAGATAAAAATACATTTATAATTTTCTAGAAAATTATGCATATTTTTTATTTTTGAAAACCTTCAAGCCCATTAATACTATGGACTTTTTAAACCTAGAATTGTTCTAGTAGGACAACTTTATATAATTTCAGTAGTTAGTGGACCTTAACATTTTGGAACCTACTTACACCTAATAGCAAGTTTCCAATAGAAATTCAAATCGCTATTTAATAAATCTCAATTACACTATAACAAATTGAGAAATCGTGTGATTTTATACTCAAGTAGCTGCATAATGCGATGGTCAATACACTGACTGCCACATAGCCCTAACTAA
>JAKSZP010019329.1:0-19340 GCA_022478985.1 Massospora cicadina | reverse complement strand
CCCTACTGGAACCAGGCTCTCCTTGCCCTGAAACGAGTAGGCGCGCGGATCCACCATGCCTTCCCATACAAAAGGGAAGGCCCTGGCCTCAGCCCACGTCGCCATGCAATTGTGCACAATGGACAAGTTGTCACAACTCGCCTCAACCCCCCAAGATCGTCCTCCCATCCGCCCAAGACTCCTTGAGCTCCTCCCTCCCTCCGTGAGATTTGACCTTAAGGAATTGTGGAAGGACGTCTATCACCCCATCCTGTCAGCAAAGGTGTCCAACACCTTATGGAGAGTGCTCCACTGTTCATACAGGACAGGGGACCGGACTGGCCCTACCTTCCAGCACCGAAGCTGCCCCCGCTGTGTGGAGCCTATTGACTCCCACCTCCATCGTTTTTTCACCTGTCCAGGTGTCACCGCATTTTGGCCAAAGGCCCGCGCGCTCCTCCATGCTCAGCCCTGGTCTGGACACCCTGTGCAAGACCTCATGTTTGAGCAGACATTGCCTGGTTGCCACTGACCCCTCCGTGTCCTCGCCTATGCCACAGCCATCTGGACCATCCATAACTCCTTCCTTCGTGCTGCCTTTGACCAGCAGGTGTGGACCCTTCCACACATGATCACCCACTTTCAGGTACACTTTGAGATGGCCCTGAAGGTCTGCACTATGTCGCCAACCCTCCCCCGCTCAGTTGTCACTGCAGCACGGCTCTGGCGCGCAAACCCCCTCCCTTTCTCGATGCCTCCTCCCTCCTCCTTCCCTCGCCTCAGGCTCTTAGGAGCCCAGGCGTAATTCAATAAACATCGATGAATCCCCCCCTTGGGTTGGGACCATCTAGTACTAAAAAAAAAGAGATTGGACGCTAATGAGGGCTAGACTACATGAAACCAAATTTGTTGAGTGGATGCAGATCCCTGCAAGAAAGCAGCTAGGGGAAGGAAAATTAGGATGTTAGAAAAAGCCAAATACAATACACCAGAGTGAGGAGGGAAGCAACAGTTCAGGAACAAGCAGTTAGCAAATAACCCAGAGTAATTACAATATGGTACTGAAGCTGGAAGATTGGTCTTGAGCGCTTGCCAACAGGCTTCATCAAGAACACTGGACATATGGGACAGCAACAAACAAGGGATATTAGACAGGGTTACCAAATTATGCCCCTTATTAAAACCATCAGTGGAAGATACCAATGGGATGTGCCATAAATGAGATAGTCATGCAAGGATCGAATGGCGTCCTGCAAGTGACAACTATGAGCTTCTCAGAAGCTGAAGCAGAAAGAGTGAAGGAAGCTGGGAGAGGCTGAAAGCTTTGTGGCCTAACTTTGAAGAACTTGGCTGGCAAAGCAAAGGGCATAAATGTGATACCCCAATCTAGGATGTTCTCAAGAACAGAAGAATTCAGAGCTATGGATAGAGCCTCATTGACTTGGACCCTTAATTTTGCTTAGGGGTGTTTGAAATGTACGCTGTTGCTGATGGTGAGTTTGGTGGCCAAGACAGCTGGCTTGTAATATTGACCAAGTTGGAATAGGAACTCCAAAAGCAAGTCTGACTGGTGAGGAAGGAACGATCAAGAGTGAAGGGCATTATTTTAGAATCATCAATGATGATGTTAGGTGCATCTGCAAAAGGGGCCAAATTCAGGAGAATTTTTGAAATCTAACTCTGGAATTGATGACAAAGAAAGGAATAGCTGCGTTTCAATTTGAGATGATTACTATTATGGTTTCAGAGGGGTTGGTTAATGGTTCCAGTAATTCCACAGAATGACTAGTCACTGGTGCCAGACTAGGAGTATGAGTTCTGGAAGGACCATAGAAGAGGTTCTGTCATGCAGCCTGACTCATCTGCTGGAAGAGCTGAAGATCTTGATCATACAAACTGTTGAGCAGCTGTTGTTAATGTGACTCAGAACTTGACATATAAGCTGGATGAAAGAGGGGATGCCAGATTTATATGATAGTTGACATTATGCACTCTACAATTAATTAAGCTCCAATTTTGAAGAAATTAATCCTAATCTTAATGGGATAAACTCTCCAGAAAGAATTGAGAATGATATGAGCCAGGATGTTATGAGAAGAAAATAACTAGAGCAAACATAAATGAGCATTCTTAATTGGGCTATGAGATGAACATTGATGGCAAGAGCCTTCTGTTGAGGATGAGGAGAAAATCAGGAAATCAAGGATGCTGGGCCAAGAATCCTGAATAAACAGTGGGTCATATGCCCTGACAGAGGTAAACCAGGTCCTGGGATTGATATTTTCACAAGTAAATTGATCAGCCTGGAATGACAGAAGATCATGGGGACCACACTCTGTGTAGGTGGTAGCAGAGAGGAAGAGGAATAGAGCTGCATGCCAAAGGTCATCCTGAGCAGCGTTAAGTACTGATGGTCATACTCCACTTAAGAAAATGAAGTATTTGACCAAGTGTCCAAAGTGGTGTTCTCCTGCCCTGGTCCTTTTCTCACTGGTAATCTAGATAAGAGGGAGGATGTGTTGGGATTTTTGCCTATATTTCCAGCCAGCTAGATTACCAGAAATCACTAGGGGATAATTCCCTAATGCAAGGTAAATTGAAAATTGGTTGACCCTGATTTTGGGGTAACTATGTTTGGGGTATTTTAGGTTATTTGCCTGGTCAGATTCATCAGAGATTAATCTGGATGATTGCTTAGGATCTCATCATGCAGAGTTGCCAACAAAATAGGAGTATCTGATAGTTAATTAACTATCAAGTGTACCAATTGGGATTGATCAGTTTTCATCACTGTTTGACTGGGAATTTAAGGAGTAAGTTGTGAGGTGAGTGATGTCACCTGTAACTAGCAAATCGATCAGTTGGTTCATGACCTACCTTAATGGGTAACAAGTTTCATTACCTAAGCAGGTCACTTACCAAATATGGTTAGTTTACTTGGGTTGAGAGGAAAACGTTAGGGACACATTTTTAACTCTTTTTGGTTTAGTTCTCAAGAATGTCCAATGATAAAATTCTAGCCAGGATGGGGAAGGCCATCACTGCTGAGATGAGGATGGGTGATTCAATGGCAATGGCTGCCATTTCATCAAAGAGGTGTCAACTGAGGGTTGGGTGCTGAATCCCCTCACTATAAATTCCCTAGAATTCACCAATAAAAATATAAAGAAAACAGAGTATACAATAGATATCTCAGTTAAGTAAACTTTATCAGCATCCATTTGTTCTATTCTTTCTCAAAGATATTATTGCTGTGTGTAATAATTGGGAGAATCTTTTAAAAAAATAAGAATATGAGCGGGTATCCAGAGAAAAAGTGAATCAAATTAGGGATTGCTGCTGACTGTGTGTCAAACCAGAGAAACTGTAAACAAGAATCTAAGAGAAGATCAGGTTAAACAGTACAAGGGAACAAATCCCTATTTTAAGACATCATGAGTATTTTGAGAGTAAATACTGGCTGAGCGTTAGGCTGAGATCTAATCCTTCCATTCAGCCACAGATAATTGTCATGAAACTATTATCAACTGATTATATCAACTATCATACAATGCAGACAAACTTATACAAAAACTGAACCTGTGCAAGTAATAAGTTTATAGGGATTATTGACCAAAAATAATCAAAACCCATAAATTTTTACACCATATCAGACTGGGAAGAGGGTTTTACAAAAATTTTTGTACAGCGGCTGCTTTAATGGAGGGCCATGGAGAACAAAATGGGGGTTAGACATCAGCAGCATGAGGCAAAAGAAGATATAGGTATAGGTTTTCTTCATCAAGGAGGCCATCAGCTTCATTGCCTCAACGTACTGAACAAGTTGATGCTCAGAAAATGTAATAAGTACAGGCACACAAGTAAAGAATTTGATGAATTGGCAGGGTTGGGGTAGTTGTGATTGAAAAGAGAAGAACTTGCCACATTGATGCAAGTGTGGTTGCAGCATATGCAAGCTCCTCAATTTCATATTTGGATTCTTCAGGTAAATCCTAGGAGAAGTTAGGGATGGGAATAACCTCACTAAAAGATTTAATTTCCTCATGGAGAGCTTTTGTAGGAGAGTGTTGGCAGGGGCAGCAGTTGCGCGATGGCTAAGTTTATTTATTTTTTATAAGTTGAAAAGGCGTTTCAAGGGTGAAAATGGCATTGGAGAGTTAAATTAGGAAAATTTATAAATTTAATATCCCATTAAAATTAGACTTGATTTCAAAGAATTGATCTGCATCATCAATTGTTTTCGGGGCCTAAAATGTAATTTATTCAGCCAGCGCTGAGCCAGCAACAGGAGTTGGAGGGGTGTTGGAAATTGATTGTTTGCACACAGTTGATTATGGAGGTTCAGCTGAACCTGAGTAGCAAACTTATCAGAAAAAACCTTACCTGACAAACTCTGATTAGCTGGAGTTTTTGGGTGCAGAGTCAGTATTAGTTGAGGTAGGGGGAGGAGATTTTCTTCTCTATTGATTTCAATAAATATTTTCTTATTGGGGTTTATTCTGTTGTATATAACATACAAGAACCCCTATTTTATACTAAAAAGTTACACCATTTGTTCATATCTCTTTTTTGGTACAAACTTCTTAATTCCTTTATCAAATTTTACTATAGGATGATTACTCTAGCTAAAAGCTCTAGACATGACTTGGAACCTTCAAAAATTTATTAAAATACTTGTATGAGTCTCAATATGCTTTTAGTATAATCTGTTAAACTCCTTGGGCACATTACCATTGAGGCATAAAAATAGAAGCCATGCAATTAGCAATAAAATGTATGCTATCCTAAAGAGCGTTTGAGATCCAAGTTATTTTTGGAATGGTCAGATAATATTGCAAATCAAAGACTTTATAAATGATTGCCAAAGCATTAACCCAGATGTTGAATATCTAATATATATATGAATAGAATGAAGAGGTTCAAAGAATGTTTGATTAGATATAAAAAAATCTGATAAGTAGTCCCATATTAGTATATATGTATTCTAAAACAGCTTTCTTAATTAAGTTGGATGAAACACTGATAGCATAAACGCCATGTGAATCCAAGTTGATGATGCTAGGATGAGTATCCAGTGTCCTATGTGAGTTTTACATTATTATCATCTTCAGATTTTAAGCCATGGAGCATGAAAGTCTTGCATTTTTATATATGCATGAAAACAGTTTTAAGTATATACTAAGGGATACACTTAAGGTCATCACCAACCATTCATGTCTATTCTGGTTGCATAATCTTAAAGAACCAGAGGGGAGATTGGATAGGTGGGCTTTAAAGTTGTAAGGCTATTACTAAAAGTGTTCATACAGTGGGAGCAACTCATAAGAATATCAAAATAGAGATTGCCTGCCATTCTTGTTGTATACCAGCAATTAGAAAAAACTTTACAACAGTGATTATAGGCTTTAAGAGGATAAATGCAAGAAATTTAGAAATGTGTTAATAAAGGCTTTGAAAGGCACAGAAATAAAATAGTGGACAACTCTATTAAATTATTATGAAAAAATATCTATTTCCAAAGCCATCAGAACGTTCTGCAATAAAATTAAGCTGCACAAAAGATGTAGGGATGGTGGCCTGAGAAAAACGTTAGATCACTTTTGGAAGTATCATTATTGGAGTTTGTTGAACAAAAAGTAGCAAGATATTTATCCTGTTGTGTGGAGTTCCAGCTTTAAAAGCCCCAAAATTGTGTTTTAGAGATTTTCTGATTTGTTGACCAGTAGTTCTATGAAGGTTAGATAATTATGAGGTAAAATTACACCAGCAGCTTTCTAGTGGAATACTTTGTCACAAAGAGTTTAACACTTTATCTTTTCTCAGCAGGAAAATCCGCATCTAAGGCAATGTAAGCACTTTGGAGTAAATAGACACAAGAGAAAAAATTAAGCGTAACTTACATAATCAATAAATTGAAATATTTATAAAATTAAAAGGGTAAAGTCTCAGCATAGATATCAACCCTGAATTGGTAAAATTTCTCACTATACTTCATGTTAATTTTTGTCTTAGTTCAAGAAAGAATTGGCGTTAATAGGGCTAAAATATACTATCCTAGACATTTTATATAATAGAAAGGATTTTTTCTAACTAGATGAGTGTCTGTAATAGGTAAAATAAGGCTAAATTAAAGCCTTGTTTCATTACAGCCAATGGGCACATAATAGTGATCAATCTGCTTTTGTTTAACAAGGCGTTTTAAAAATTATAAATAGTTTATGCTATTCAGATAAACAACAATAACAATTTTGAGCTATATGATCATTGAGTTATTGATTAATAGATAAAAAATAAATGTAAACCAAGGTTGCCAAAATAAATATTTATACCAAAAGCCCAAGGTCAATGCTTCACACTTACAAGAGAATATCATGACATTGCCCCATCCAAGCCTTGACTTGGGATGGTAATGATTTTGCTAGGATTACCTAGCCTCATTAGGTTTCCAAAAACTACTAGAAATAAGTTGGATGTGATAATCTATATAAGTTGAGATAGGTGTCATCATGGCAAGTAAAAGTATGTTTTTAGTCTATAATATGTGGGCAAACAGTGGTATGGCATAGTATCTCCTAGAAATTTCATTCACCTATTGAACTTAATTTTGAAGAGGTGCAGATCTAAAGGTTTAATTAGTTCACACAGTTTAGGAATGACAACCTTGGTTTTGGTGTTATGAAAGAGCAGAAAATGAGTATAGAAGGTATTCAGTTTATCTTAAGTCCAAATTAAAGTTTATAGTTGCAATTCTTGATTGCATACACATTCTTGCCAAGATAGTCAATAGCACTGGCTTGAAATTTGAGGTTTATAAGAGACAGAGGAGCATAGGCAGCACTATGACATTTCTGGAATATGGGAGCAATAAAGAAGTAGAGGAGGACAAATGCAAAACTGATAACAAAGCTTTAGAAAGCAGCTGTATAGATATCTTTAACTGACCCTGCATGTCAGAGAAAAGATGAGCCAAGAAATGACTTCACTTATATTTGTGGGTGCTCCAATACCCATGACAACATCCACAGTCCACATGGCATTGCTGTTCTGATAATTTGAGAATAAGATCCATAAAGATAGGTGCAGGAAATACTATTCAATAAACATCATCCCATCTCAACTGCTAAACTGAGTGCCAGTAATAGTCTTGACTTCAACCCAATTACCAAGAGTGACTAATTGGGTTGAGCAGGGAAGGCTGTTAAATCCATCCTGGGTGCACATTAAGGATAAATACCCAGCTCATCTGGACATAAACTTATTATTGGGGAGCAACAATTGTCTCATCAATTTCAATCTCATCAGTTATCCCCATGTGCATCCTTTAGATTTGCATTTCCATTTTTTTGTAGCTATGGTTGATCAGATCAAATGATTGTTCATTCAACTTTGGCTGTTTACCTGAGTGCACATTTCCTTGTTCAGATGATATATGCTACACTCCTAGAGTATGATTTTTAAGCTTTTTCTTTGTTGAGAGAATCAAAAAGCTGTAAACACAAGAGAGATAACTATGACCATCACTGAGACTAATGAGCGTGATCTCCATTTGTTGAGGTGGTTCCATTGGGGTTTCCAGAATTTTTGTAAGTTTTTATAAAATTCATGAGATTTTCTGGTCAAAATTAACTATTTATTAAGAATATGACAAATTAACCCAGGGCTCTATCATTAGCAGAGCGCTAGTTTTTATAGCTTTAGAGAATAGAGGAGCAAGGCTTTATAAATCTTGATGACATGATGTGTGAATTTTATCCAGAGTTTCAAGACTTTTGGACCATATTGTAGTTTTCACATTACAGGTATCCATTTTTGCAGTTTACTCTGGCAAACTTTACTAATCCGTTGGGGCTCTGGCATCTGTGCATCATCCTTAATATTTCTAAAAAGACTTTTTTGGTCATATGAGGGTTCTCTGCCAAATTGATCTTGATATTTATGCCTCATTGGGGATTCAGCTTCAATTTACCAGTTCAAGCGCAGATTTTATTGCAGATCCTCTACATTTCTTTACATAAATATTAGCAATGTTCAAATTTGTGGCAGATTCTAGAAATCCCTCATTTTGGGCAATCTTAAAATTGAGATGAGGGGAATGGCAGATACCAATGTCATTGAGGGTAATGCCTAGATCTGCTATTTTGAGTGGATATGCTTGAGCCCTACCCCTTCCTCAGTTGGAAAGGCATACTGTCCAGCCCAAAACTATTGGACATAACAGGGGCCCTTTAAAGGCTTTTTTTCTAAAAGGACAAGGGCCTATTCCACCTTCCTGAGTGCAAACTAAAACATAATTCTTATGAAGTAAGGGAAGCTTGATAGCCACAATGGCTGAGGGTTTGATAGAAGCAGGCGCTGGGATGTCAGGGTTTTGACTGTGGAATCATTTAATTAAATCGTGGGAGTTTAAGCAGACTTTGGCAGAATTCCAACTGTTGACATATGTGGGGTACCCTTTCCATGCCATCAGATATTGGATTCCTCACTTGAATCTCCTTGAATCCATAATCTCCTCAACCTAAAATTATGGTACTCCCTCTATCAGTTATGGTTTGATATCTATCAGCTTTTTATATTTGAGAGACAGCGAGGAATCAGGAAATGATTTATGAATATTTCTTTGCAGTAGTAGCTCTCTTTTGCAAGGATTCATTGCTCAGAACCTTACTAATGAGGAATATAATCACCCTCTTACAGGAAGTTTGTGAAATTACTTTGAAGGTCAAGTTCTTTGTGTCCACCATTACCAGATCACCTATCTGATAGCTGGGCTTCTCCTCATTTCCAATTTAAATTTCACTCCACATCCTAGGAAGCTTTAGTCAGATGCCTCCGCACTTGGTGTATTAGGTGAAGGTGGGTCACAAATGGTTTGCTGCAGTTACTTGTGCTTATATGAGGTCAATTGTGAAAACAGAGTTATAACTAAAGTAGTGTACTATGGTGAAATCTCTGTAGAGGCATGTAACAAGTTGTTTTACAAAAGCTAGCTAGGGAAAGTTCTCACTCAGGTGTCCTTAGTGGCAGTGTCATAACACCAGAGATATTGCTTAAGCGACTGGTTTGGTTTGATCCATTTATCTATCAGAATGGGAGTGAAAGCCTGAAGATTGGCAAGTTTTGATGTGTAGCATTTTGCACAGGCCATCCCAAAATTTTGAGGTAAATGTGGCCATTTATCATTTATTTCTTGCAGTACTCTGAACATGGTACAGAAATTGGGTTTAAAAAATGGACCAAATCACTCCACTGCAGTTGTTTTCAAACATGAGATATGTAGGGCATATTTTGTAAATCTTTTCACTACCATCATAATTGCGTTGAACCCCTTGGGAGGTAGGCTTAACAGTGATAAAGTCTACCATTACTGACGTCCACAGTTCTGCCACCTGTTGAAGTGGATATAACAAAATGTTCAATCTGCTCTAGAAAAACTGGATTGCATGCAGGGCAGGCAGCATTCTATCCAGGCAGGTGCATCCTTCAATGTCTATTCCAGTCAAAATCTCTTTTTATCAGGTTGATAGGTTTTTGACTCTGAGGTGCCCCATTATTGGCGGATCATGGTGTTCCTTTATGTCTCATGAGCGTTAAATTTCAAGTATCCATATATGATTGCAGAAGTAAATCACTCTTCCTTTTGTTAATACCAATTTGATAGGGGTTTTCCCACCTGTGTCTTGTCCATTAAAGCCTGTCCTTTGGGGTTCCCTATTCAGATTTTCTGTATGGAGTCCAGGAGAGAGCCTTTGGAGTTGATTATAAAGCATGTTTTGGGAGTACGCTATCAAGAGAGGCCTATGGGGTTGATGGTGGGTTTGATTGTGAGCTTTAGGTAAAGGGTTTTGGCTGTTAAAGGGGTGTGATTGTGCAATGATTGCTGAATCCATGATAGCTGTAGAAAGACTTGTTATTGGGGAATCACCATAACTGTCAGAGACATGGCTAAGAAAGAATAGACCCAGATCCTAATTAGGGTGCGTGAACACCCAGTAGAGAGCCCAAAATTTCAGTAGCACAGCAGTCCAAACAACTCAGAGGAATGGGTTTCTAGTGTGGATGTAATAAAAGTAAAATTTAAGTAAAATACTTAAGGACCATAAAGCAAACCAAATGGCTGTGATGTGGGCAAATGTGGGTCATGCAAGGAAATTAAGAGTGGGGGAGGCAGGGGTTGTAACAAATGGTATTAAGCCATTTGTTGCATTTTGATTCAAGTTCAGATTTTCTGAATCTGAATCAATCTGTTTAAAAAGATTTTTGGTGTTTGTCAGGTTTGAGCGCTGGGTTGTACCTCACCTGAATTATTGATTAGGATCAAGTGAGCCTAATCAATGGTTTGGGTGAGGCCCCGGAAGGGTGACCTTTAAGGTTGAGCCCACGCAATTCTGAACTTCATTTGGAATTTTTCTCTCTCTTTCTCTCTGGTGGCCTTGGGGCCACCCTTACCTTATCTTACCTGATGATCTGCGCACAACAAGTTTTTGTCATGTCAACAAAAACTCAGGTTTTTGGGGTTTGATCTCCCTCAAATATCCTGCCTTTTCCTTGGTGTATTTGTGGCATCAGACTATCAGGATCCTGTTCATCAGCAACTTTTTATTCGATAATAAATAAAATAAGGTTAATTCCAGGGTTTGCAACCTCACTTACCTATTTCATCTTTTTCTTGCTTTGATTTTCTTAATTCTGAGGTTTACTACCTTGAGAGTCCACCTCATGCTGGACGTTTGGCATGAATTGCATCAAACCCAAGGTAAGATGGCGATCAGAAACTGGGACGTTTTCAACCATTACAGGGGTGATGATAACTACTTGTGGTTTATTAAAGTTGCAGTTCTTTGATCCTAATAAATTGGGTGTTGCAGATTGATGTAGGGCATTTTTTATTCTACCATAAGACCAGCTGTGGAAATAAGGAACAATTGGGGCTTGCACAGAGCACTGGGGATGATCTCTCCCCTGAGAGGGTTGCTACAAACCCTTCAGTTAAACAAAATCCTTCATGTAGGATTTTGATTGGGGCCTCAACATTGGTGATGACACAGGGTTTTTAAGGCTTTCCCACCCTGAGAGCAACTTTTGGCAAACCAGCAGGGCAGAGAGCTGAGGTCAAACATATCGTTGTACAATAGTGATGGGAGGAGCATGTGCATCATCCAGGGTGATTTTGTTTTAATAGGTTTTAATGATATGCTGGGTGGAGGGGTCAATTAACCAGACAACCCGATCAACAATCATTGGGACAAGGTCTAGAGTAGCAGCGCATTTTACTAGATAAAAAAAGAAGTTTTTTGTTAAAAAAGTGTGGATGGATTCCATGACAGGATGAGCAATAATGTAAGGGTTTATTGTTGCAGCTTAGGCTAGAGAGTCAAAATGAACTGACAACAACCCCTGAGAGGGGCTGTTGCCTTATGGATTGAAACATTGGGGAGAAACATCAAAGGAATAAGTCTCATGGGATTTGCAGTTGACTCCAATTGTCTGGAGGAATGGTGGGCAGGGGGTATCTAAGACCCTTCTTAAATTTCAAAAAATAACTTCTAAGACTTTTTTTCAAAAGTTGGAGCTAATTCAGGTTGACTGCCATCCCAGAAACTGACTACTTGAGTCAAGCTGGCCTTGTGTCCCCAGATTTCCAAATCCTTTTTGGAGAGTTGAGACAATTGAGCCATCTCACTTAAAAATCAAGAAGGTACTCAAATTATGGCCAAATTTTTCTTTTTTGTCCTAAATAGCCTGGACTGGCTTCTCAGGCCTGGAATTGGCATACCAGGCCTCAAATCTAACTTGACCTATTTTTATAGAATTTTGGCAAAAATTGTCAGGGGTGGGGTAAGTCCCAATGGTCTGCCTGTAGCACCTGGACTGAGCAACCTCTCTACAGACCTCCTTTATCATCTCTAAAAGGATAGAGGAGAGGAAAGAGGCAGGGATGGAAGATCCTTAGGAGGCAGATCAGTAACCCAGCGCTCATCCACCATATGAGCGAAATCACTTAACTGAGACAGGGGGTCCACCTGGAGCTTTGGACTTCTTTTGCTTCTGAAGTTATGCTATTTCCTGTCAAGGCATAGAGGCTGAGCCCCAGGACTTACACTACCTTTTCCTTTTTCAACTGGGAGGATCCCCCACTAAATGTGTGGACTAGGGAATTATTCTTATGCTTCTCCAGGAGCTTGATGACAAGGATGGTGGTAATCTTCTGCAGGGGATGGGGGCTGTAAGGTAGGATTTGTGGAATTTCTCCACCAGCTCCCAGTAGTTTGCACAATCACACATGCTTACTCAGCAGTTTTTAATATGAGAGGTAGCCCTTCCAGGTGACCAGGTACTGGACAGATCAGTGTGACTCTGAAGAAGAAATGATGGCCTCCATCTCTGCTTTCTAGAAATCCCCTACAACAAGGGGCTCAGGGGAAGTAAGCTTTTTCCTTTTTAAAGGTGATAGGAGAGAGTTGTGGAAGATCTGTGCTGCATCCAGAGTTTTGGCAATTTCAGATGGTAAGCCCCATTGCCCAGATCCTTCTCAACCTAAAAGAGGCCTGAGAACTTAACTGCTAACTTATAGGTGGGAGCTTTTAGGGGGATGTTCCATGTGTCCAGAATGACAAGGGAACCAACTTCAATCTCATGTCCATGGAGGTGTTTCCAGTCAGTAAACATTTTTAGTCCTCAATGGTCTCAGAGTGGTTATGGACCAGTTTTTGTGTCTCAAAGTTTATACTTATGTGCTCCTTTGCCTCTGAAACTGCACAGGAGAGCTGGGACGAGTTAAAAAAAGGGGTTGTACTCCAGGGTGGCTTAAAAGGGGGTGAAAATTGGCTGATGAGTGGATGGAGTTGTTGTATGCAAACTGAGATAGGGGCAGGCCCTTAGCCCAGATGTCTTGCAAGGAAGTTGCATAACAACGCAGGTACTGCTCCAGTACCTGGTTTAACCTCTCAGTTTGCCCATCAGACTGGGGGTGTTAGGCAATGGACCTGAAGGGCATAATGCTGAGAAGGGTCAACAACCCTTTCCAAATCAGGAAGTGAACATGAGGCCCCTATCACTTGCAATCTTTGTGGAAGGCCATGTGGCAAAAATGTAGTTGATAAGCAACCTCACAATCTTTGCCACAGTTTTAGATGAGAGGCATGGAGATTGAGAGAGTGAATCTTATAAAGTAGTTGAAAACTACTGTAGGACTTTGTCATCCTCTCTGAAGGTCAGGGCCTTAAGAGTTTGGTTATTAGTCAAAAGTGGTCCTTTGGTATCTCTTAAGGACTGGGTTCCCTAAGGCAATCTCTCAACAGAAATTCTTGTTGAGTACTATAATGTTTACTTTGAACAGGCAATGTCTTCTTTATAAAACAGGCAGAGCAATTACTAGTAAAAGCAACTAGGATAATATGAAGGAAACTTTATCAATTATCATTTGAATATATTTATAGGCTGCTGAGATTTTCTGGTTAGCTAAGGGGATCTTTGTGCAATAGTCATGATTGAGTAGGGTAAGGTAGTCTCTTTACTGATGTGGCAGGTAGCAAAGGTTTTTTTTGAATCTGGCTCTCTTTGGCTAGGGTGACTGATTCCAGGGACCTCCAAATGGCAAGATCTTTATTAGCTAGCTCAGTGCCTCTGTTAGTAAGATTGGTGGGTCATTCCAGAAGTTGAGTTTCCTTTCACCCATTTAGATTTTAATTTTTCTTAGTGGTATAGTGGTTAGAATTCTCTGCTTTCTATATATTGTCTGTGGTTCAAATCCTGCTCAGGTCTGTCCAATTCTCATGATTCTCAACAATACCCCCCTCAAGATCTTGCCAAGGAGGGACATAATTTTGGAGGAATCTAGCATGTACCCAATTTATAGTGGCACCTGATTCACAGAGGCAATTGAATACTCAGGACCCAAACTGCAGATCACCTGGCAATGACCTGACCACAGAGTATTTTTTTATGTACTTGTCCTCTGGGTTGGTGATGGTAATATAGAACATGGTCCCAAATTGGAATTGAGGCAGGACTTTCCACCATGCCTTCCGTTGATCAGCTTCCCTTTGTCAAATAGTACCCATGGATCTAGTGGCTAGAGCTTGTAACCTAAATAATTCGTCAGCTAATCTTTGCATGGCTAAGTCAGTTTTTCTAGTGTAAAAGTTTTAAGTATAGGCTGCACACTAGAGGACAAAATTGGCTCTTGACCATTAAGGACTCTGTAAAGTTTACATTATAATAATTTGATGATAGCTATTGCAACATGCTAATAAAGCCGCTGTTAAGTATTTATTTCATCTTAAAGAATCAAGGAAGCCATCTTACAAAAGATGCCAACTAAGAGACCATAAGCTTGTTCTACTACTCTGTTGGTAGCTGGATGATAAGGGGTTGTAAAAGAATGATAAGTGCCCATTAGAGTGTTAAGATCAGCAACCACACTGGAAATAAAATTGGCACCATTGTCAGATAGCAGCATCTTGGGGCTGCCGTGGTGACTGAAGACCTGCTATAGCAAGAAGGATATGGTTGCTTTGGAAGTTGGGTGGCAACTGAAATAGCCTCAACCTATTTTGTAAAGTGATCAACTGCAAGAGTGATAAAATGGTGGCTATACATCACTGTAGGCAGGTCCAATGATGTCAATGCTAACTGTGGCAAATGAGGCCATGGGACCCATAACATGATGTTGGTATGGAGGATTAGGTAGCTTCTGATTTGCACAAGTGAGACAAGCATCAATGACATCCTGGACTGTCTTGATCATTTATTCCCAGTAGCAATGACCCTCAGCCATTGATGGGGTTTCTTCACTGTCATGCCCCATGGCAACATGAGCCTCCAGATTGGTTCTTGTATGAGTAGAGGGTTGAGCATATGGTAGCCATAGTATCCCAACCTGTTTTTAAACAATCCATCAATGACTTAATTATGACATCTATCTGTATAGGCGCTGTTACATTGCTAATGGCTCATGGCTCCAATCTTCCAGTTTTGTAATGAGCTCATAGATATGGTCCCTTTTGGAAGTGTAAAGAGTCAGGATAGGCATTTGGGACAACCTGTCAGTATTTTGTGTATCTTCTGCGCGGTGTACTAACAAGAACCATAATTCTGGAGCTTAAGGACCCATTGGACTAATTGTCCATCTGGATCTTTCATCTGTTATAACCACCATAGTGAGGCATGGTCTGTCACTATGGTAAGATAATTCCCATACAGTAAAGAGCGGAAACATTTTATGGCCAATAACATGGCCAGACACTCATGTTTGCTTACACTGTAATTGTGTTCTGCTTGGGTCAATATCTTACTAAATTAAGCTATGGGATGATCATCTTGGCTTGTGTCCAGTCAATCCAGAATGGCCCTCACAGCCACATTGCTAGCGTCAGTGAATAGAATGAAGTGTTCATCAAACTCAGGATGTACCAGAATAGGGGCTGTAGTTATAGCTTTCCTTTTTTTAGCACTAGGAGGTCCCAACCGCTATAGCTTTCCTTAATACATCAAAGGACTGCTGCTGGGCATCTTCCCATCAGAAAGGATCTTCTTTATGGAGGGGAAGGTTAGTGGCTTAGTGAGCTCAGCAATGTGTGGTATAAATTGTTGGTAGTGCACAACCATGTAAAGAAAGGCCTGAATGGCACACAAACTGTTGAAATTAAGTTATCTTCTCAGTAGCAGTCACCTTGTCAGGCAGGGGCAAAATTCCTTTGTGGATGACCTTATGACAAATAATCCAGCTCATTCTGAAAGTAACAACATTTGATGAGCTATATATTCAATGTAACAGAGCGTAGCTGTCCAAATACTTTCTTCAAGTAGGTCAAATGATGTTCAAATGTGCGCAAAAACACAGTTACATTGTCCAGGTAGACCAGAAAACATGACATTTTAGGTCTCCCAACAGACAGTCTATGGCCTGCTATAAAGTGGCTGGGGCATTGCACAGCTCCTGAGGCATGAAAGTAGGTTCAAATAAGCCTTCACTTGCTATGAGCGTGCATTTCTTTTGAGCTTCTGGCGCAAGCTCTATTTGCCAGTATCTTCTGGCAAGGTCCATTTCAGAGAAAAATTTGTGACCCAGCTAAGAGGCATAAGGAGTCATTGATCCTAGATAGTGGGTAGCTATCCTTCTGGATGATGGCATTTAGATGTCAGTAGTCCATTAAAACACAATGCCCACCATCCTTCTTTTACACAAGCAACAATGGCAAGGCCCAGGGACTCTAAGATGGCTTTAGTAACCCAGCGATCAATAGTTGTTTTAACTCTTTTGCAACCTGGACTTCCTCAACTTTAGACTTTTGATAGGGATGGGTGCAAATTTGAGGGGCATTGCCTATAAGCTCTTGATGTTCACCCCCTTCATCATCTCAAAATCCTCTGGCCCAGTGGAAAATATATTAGCATATTCTTTGAGTAGGGCGTCAGTTTGTAGTTGCTGTTTGCAAGTAAGAGTGCCATCAATTTTCACTTCAACTTAGCTATTGTACCAATTTTTGTCCATTCCTAAGTCTTACAAAACTCCACATGCTTGGACGGACTCAATATGGTTGACAAGCAATATATGTACATATGCAATAGGTCAGTTCTGAGTTATCTGCATTGGGTAATCAGTAAAGTTGGCCACTAGACAGTAGAGGTCCCCTGTAAGCGGGATACAGCATTCCAGGACAGATAAGTGTTTCACAAATGGCTGGATTAATTTCTCCTTGAATTTCCAACAAATGGTCTGGTGGTATGGTACCTTGGAGACCAGTATCTACTAGCAAATGTGATGCAGGCGGTATGACTACATGGCCAGGCGCATATACAGGAATACTTTGGTAGCCTTTGCATGGAAAGACAGCAACTTGGCCTTTAGTCCAATAACTGATAATCTAGCCATTCAATGTGGTCCAGGTATTCAAGTAAGCAACATCATAGTTTCCACTTCCCTTTCTCTTTAGAAACATTCATCACAACTAAAGAATTGCAGTACTCTAAATATAGAAAAGTGCAAATCCTTGTAACTTATTAGGGTATTAAATTCAACTAGGAACTGGGTACCAATAAGCAAGTCATAACTATCATTTTTCAACACAATTGCGGAAGCTGTAACAACCAGAGAGCCAAATTGAAGAAGCAAGGAGGAGTTGACTCCCAGAGTGTGGATACAATGAGGTTCTGCCTTTTCCATAGTCAAGTGAGTGATTCTGATTTGGCGTGACCTTTATACATCTAACCAGCTGAGAGGAAATGATGTTGACAGAAGAGCCAGTGTCAATAATGGTCAAGATCTTCACCTTGTGGACAATGAACTCTAATCTGGTGACTTCAGTGCCAAAGTGGGGGATTGGGTAAATGAAGTTTTCAGGAGGGGGCAGATTGTAAATGGTAGAGTAAAAGAAAGATAGGTTTTATTTAGAATCATGGAATCTAAGTCATCCAATTCTTCAGGTTTCTCAAGAACATAACACTCAGTGCATGGTGTGAGAGAAGGCTGAGGTTGAGGCGTTGCATCATCAGCAGAGGGTGCCTCATGCCCTAAGCTGACTCCACTTTTCTCAACTCATCAGCTTGCTTCTTCCTACAGAAACTTTCTTGGTGGCCAAAAATTCTGCTATATGAACATGGGTCAAGATGTGGTTTGATCTCTGAAATTAGCTAATGGCATGGATATTGGGTCAATTCCCCCTTACCTGGAGCTTGGCGTATTACAGGCTGGGTAATTTCATTATTGACCTCTTAATGTCATAAATAAATTTTAAAATCTTTTTTATTCTGGAAATAGAGTGCTAGGCTAAACTGTGTTTTAAGCGGAGAGAACAGTGGAGATGGCATCATCCAAGGTAACCCAGTTATAGGAAGCTAACGCCTGGGCTTCATATTAGATGCATTCTGAAAATTCAATATGGATCTCTCCTGTCTTGGGCAGATACGCATGAAAGCCTATTTGCAGTTAGAGAGGTTCAAGTTACTGCCAAATTTTGATTAGGGACTCTCAATGGCTGCCCAAGTGGTGCATGTCTTGAAGTAAGGCATCATAATTACTCATACCTTGCCATCAAAAACAGGTTTTTATATGCTGGCACATTTGTCAGTCAGTAGCTGGCTTCATTGTGCCTTCATATACAAAGAGATAAGACTTGATTGTCTCAGCCACAGGGACATTTCTCCTTAAAGGTAGGTTTGAAATATCCAATGGGTTTGGAGAGGAAATGAATGGCAGGTGAGAGTGCTGCTCTGAGTTGGTGGGCTCATGGTACCCATATCAGTGTGTGGGATAGCCTATCAAACTGATGGCAGAATTTATTCATATTGTCCTGGATAGTGCCATAGCATTCATTAACATTCTTAAAGGGATCCTTAGATTTATAAAGCTGGCGTAGACTTTTTATCTCTTCAGATTATTAGGTAACTGCTTGGAGATTGCATCCTATTTAGATTTGATTGTTTTAAGTTTGGTAATTATCCGCTCAATGTGACGATTTTCTTGGCTTTAAAAACAAGCAGATTGGTGCTGGTACCTGTAATCTTCACATAATGGTTGTACAAGGCTGGAAAGGTCAAATCAGCATTCAGATGTTCCCCCTCAATAGTCATCTTGGCACTTTGGGCCACCAATAACAGCTGTCACTCAAGGGCCTTAAGTTGGGCCTCTTGGTCTTCATTGAATAAGGATCTGGTAGGTGAGAAGGCACCTGGAGGACCTCAGGGATCTCCAGGCCCCTGGGGCCTTGTTCCTTCCCTACTAGGTCCTGTTCCACTAGGGGCCTCAAGTTGTACTGTAGCTTCTGGAGTTGGTTTCATCACATGTTGTTCACTCAGCTACTGGATATGGCCAAACAAGTTGACAAGTTGATAATAAGTTACTTCATGAAATCTGTAATTCAGTTAAGGATAGCGAATAAAGCGCATTCTACTCTTTGATGCATACCAGTGGTTAACTGGCTCATCTGCTTGGAAAATTAATTCTGCAAGTATCAGATGAAAACAGTGTCAAGTTAAGCAAGGTGGCGCCAGATGTCATTGATTTCCTGACACTTAAAAAACTTTCCTGATTATCTCAGCTAAATTAGAGGTGTTGTCATATAACTTAAGAAACTAGGAGTGAATCTGGTGGGCCAATCCTAGCTCTCACTGCATCTCCATGTGGTGGAGTGCAAGCAACTGAATGTGTTGGTGCAAGGCAGGATGTACAAATCATTGGAGGTATAAATCTGTATGGACTGCTCTTAATGCACTGCGAAAGCTCTGCTGAGGAATAAAAATCAGCGCATTTGAATAGTACAGATAGAGCTTCTATAACTAGTTCTCCCACCAGGGCTAACAACGTCACCCAGAAGCTATCAAACTGTTTGGCTGACATTGATAGCCTGAATTTGGAAGAAGGA
>JAKSZP010019328.1:0-19379 GCA_022478985.1 Massospora cicadina | reverse complement strand
CCTTCCATTAACCTCCCTTCTTCCATAGATTTGCCCATTGCACCTTCAAGATGACATTAGGAAGATTTGTGTTAATCTAGACTTTGTCGTATTTAAATTGGCTTAGGTCGCTTATCCACCCAATCCCAACCATTAGGCTTTACCACCTTCATTTATAGCCGATATTTTATATCGAGGCCCTTGTACCCACTTTTGCTCCTTTTTATAGCCCCTCTTTTCCTATTGGTTAAGTTCGTTCCTTTGAGGTGGCGTATTATGATCCAATTAGCAAACCTCACGATATATGCAACGGGTCCATTTATTTTGCAATCTACTATTCTATTAACCTTTATGAAAGATTGGTAAGAATAATATTTACGAGATTGAGTGTAAGGAAATTTAGGAGTAAATTCAGAGGGAATAAAATATGTAAGGGATTAATAAAAGGAAGAGGGAAATAAATCATATGACAAATTAAATACAACCTTTCTAAGCGATCTTTTTTATATTTTGTTTATTCTTTCTACTTACTTTTCACACAATCGTCGACCCTTGAGTCTTACCCATTTATCTTTTGTGGTAAGTTAAGATTCCTCTATAAGCCTTTACTATCCCTTATTCTTGTTCTTATCTTTTTAATTTCTTCTTTTAGTCGCTTCCTTTCCCCCTTTACGCTTTCTTAGTTTTTATATGCTCCGACTCCCTATTATGGCTTCCATTAAACCATTAGAGAAATAGAACCTATTTATTATACGCCCCGATAGGCTTTACCCAATCCCCTATACTCTTACTTATTCCCTTTCCTCCTTTTAGCAATCTCTTGGTAGTATTGTCTAAACCCTTTAGTTATACGCAGCATACAGGGTGAACCCCTGACCCCTGAGGATAGGTCTTCCGGATAGTCTACAGCTTAAACTGTTTATTACTTACTAAGCAGTATCGCGGACTGATATTATTCTATCAAGAGTTAAGTTGAATATGCCCCTTCTACCTCTCGCATTTTGTAGACATAACCTATGGTGTAATCCATAAAAGTTTATACCCAGACTAAGAGCTAGTTTTACAATGACCATGTTAAGAACATCATAATGATCCACTTAATATAAAATAGAAACCCCATTTAAGAAAGGGTAATAAACCATATGAGAAACAATAATAATAATATATATATAACGAGTAAGTCATAAGGTAACCAAGAGCCCTGGAATAGGATAATATCAGAAAGAAAACCTAAGGGTGACAAAAGGCGACTAAAGGTCTGAATGGATGTATATAAGGAGGCTAAGAAGAGGGAAAAGAAAGCGTAGAATAGGGGCCTGCTTATTAGTTAAAAGGAAGACTCTTATGTGCTCTTTATCCCCAAGTGATTGATTGACTAAATCGTTTTCCTATTTTTAGTTTGTGGAGAAAGTAATCTCTGGATAATGTATTAAACGGATAATTATATTTAGACTCATCCTTTAGTTATTCGATTAGGTAATTAATTTTTGAATAAATCAATTAGCCAATATATTTTATAATTAATCAATTAGCCAATATATTTTATAATTAATCAATTAGCCAATATATTTTATAGTTTATCTTAATAATATATTTTATAATAAATCAATTAGCCAATTAGACAAGTAAGCGCTCATAAAGAGATTATCTAAACATATTGACCTTTGTAGCTTCTAAGTTATTTTACCTCCCACTCCTTATTACCTTACGAATACTCTATATTTTGGTATCCTTTTTATTTTTATTATTCTTTTATAGTATTAGCCGCCTTATTTTATATTCAATATTCTACCCTCTTTTCAAGTTATTTAAGTAGTCTCGATATACAGACTTCTATAATATTTTTATACAGATTAATAAAGTGAGATGTTGAATTAAAGCTAATATCCCATTAACTTTAATATCTAAGTTAATCTAAACCAATTGACAAATATAAGAATTTCAATTATTATAAAACATATGGTCGAACGCATTCATATTTACATTGGGTCTATAGATTAATAGATGATGGGTTTTACTTATACATTATTTGTTTAGCTTTTATAAACCAATTTCCATCTACGAATAGAACTACCACTAATTATACCAGAGATTTGTAAATCTTTATAACTTTTGATAAAATAATAAGCGTAATTGATAATATTACTTTAATACTAATCCGGTTATTAATTGATAAACTCAACTACGGACTAATTAATATTCCCCTGCCAAGGCTTAGTGGGTTCAAATAGGATAAAAAGACAAAGGGAAAGACTACAATAGGTCTGGGGGACGAAAGGAAACTAGGCTCCTAGTAAGGAGGGGGGGAGAGGAGGAGCCAATGATTAACACAGATCGATTTGCAGATCGATCCCCCTTAGATATTAATTAGCGGATGGAAGGGATGTCCTTGATAAGTGGATAGTTTAAAGATTGTAATTTAGTAATGACTTGAAGAAGTCACCACTGTAAGAAAGTAGAAGGCCACGAATAATAAGAGGGGGGGGGTGCACAGGTAAAAAAGGAAGAGTTCAAAGGTGACAATTGGATCGTAATGAAATGAACAAATTCGTCTCAAAGTCGTCACCCCTAATCGAAAATAATAATTGATACAAAACCCCACCCCCTGTCCCCAACACATCATAGAAAACAATTGACACAAAAAGACTATGACTTCAGGGGGTATATTATGGTGTAGGGGTAGGGCTAGAGTGATGACCTTGAACCGACTAAGATGGGAAGGAGGTGAAATTTGGGAATCACTGGGGGGCTCAATGTAAGAAAAGAATTAGAAAGAATTCCAACCCAATAATATCTGCTAAATATTCCTTGTCTAGTTTAATGAGGGGAGGGGTTGAATCAGACCAAATTTCCCCCTGGGGAGGGCTCAAGGTCTGATTCTTTAGCTGGCTTAAAAAAGAGTCCTCCCCGTCTACAAAGGAGGAGAAATTTGCACTCGCTCCTATCTTGTAATAAGCCACAAAAGGCTAAATCTTATAAAAGAGTCAGTGATGATATAAAAATTTTATTCAATTAATAAAGTGTGATATTTGCATCATAGAGTAAAACGTGTATCCTTTTATAGATTAGGTTTCTTTCTACTTAAACATAAGTTTATTATCTGGGTCGGAGGAGTTGGGGTTTCTTATTCATATTACCTCCCCACCTTCTTACATGTATTTCGATTATCCTCACAAATATTTGTCTTCCAAAAAACACATGATAGGGTACGAGGGATATTGGATAGAGTCCACCAATATAAAAGGGGGAGGAGATAAAAAACGATGCTAACTATGAAAGGGTAGTAGGTAATTGTACAGTTGACTGTGTATAATGAATGTAGCTAGAATTTAAAATAGTATTGGGATAGTGAGAATTGTCAATTGTGTTTACGTTTCTTGTTGTGTAAGCTGATATAAGAAGGGAACGTGGAAGCCTGAATTACTGGGAATTATATGTGGTAGGGGACCTTCTAGTTGATGGATTGGGTAGGGTTGCTTGTAGATCGTTAACAAAACGTCAAGATAGACCACATGATAAAAGATTAAGGGAACATGGATGGGACTATAAAATATAGTAGGATAAAGGTTTAGCAAGGTATACGTATTAGTCTCAGAGATAGTATCCTCTCCCACCCTTATTCCCCACACTCTTTGTCATTCTTATCCTCTTCCTAGTCCCTTATTCCTTCTCTTTCATCCCTCGTTCTCTTCCCCTCTCATACTTTTATAGTGTCTTCCTCTCAACCTTTTTTAAATTAGTCGTTGAAACTGATTATTCAAAACTTATATTTTGATTTTATTGGCAAAGTTAGAGGTCCCCTTTCATCATCCCTTGTTTTACCATAAGTCTTCTATTGAGGGATTGTTCCCTATCGTGCTTTGTTGGATTGTCTCTAACCTCTTTAAGGTTTGTAAATATAGCACACAAGCAGGGGTAGGGTGATTGAGTTAGGACTAACTAAGTCTAATGTAAGACTAGATTCATCAGAGGGAAATACTTATAGGTAAATAAGACATTATAAATAAAGGGAAGAGGCTAAATAAGCAATTTAAAACTTATTCTACAGAATAATCTAGTAAACTAGTCTTTGGTAGCCAATACTTATTTTTAAAATAAAACCTAACTAAATAAGTGATTAGTTGCTAATTTATAATTAGACTAAAACTAATTACCAAGGGGATTACTAGGGAGTAAAAGTTTTTTAGCCAAAGTTATCATTATTCTCTAAAAGCCTGTCTTCCCTCTTCTTTCACAAACTATTATGCTTAAATCGAGTATTCAACCAACTTAGCTAATAGAGAATTGAGAAAGTGGTGACAATCATAGCTAGTGATTTTTAATAAGAACGGTCTTTATCAATATTCATCTATTAACATTTTAAGCGATATTATTCTACACCTTGCGTGATAGATTATTCAACCCCGTGGTTTATACATTTACACAAGACTGTACTAAATTATCTTATCTTTTTGGGCATGATTGTAGTTTAAGTTTAGTCTTTTGGTTGCGTCTCATTATATATTAGGAGTATAGTCAGTTGATTTATCGTTTGACATATTGACTTATTTGATATATGCTCCGACTAAGGGCTATACTTTCAATAATTATCCTGTGTTTAATTTTCATAAAGGTTGAGTATAAATCTATTGGAGTAATAGTTAGAAAGATTGTGGATGGCCTAATCATAAAACATATTATTATACGAATACATATTAGAATGTTATAAGGTTCCCTGCCTTTCCTATTTCTCAGACAATCCCTTCTTTTTCTTTCTTCTTTTTTATGGCCTATACAACCATTCCCAATAAGGACGATTACCCCCTGGTTTCTTTCTAAAACCATAACTAGATACCACTCTTTCAAGAAACATTAGCCAACTCTTACTTAGGGGGAGTATAAACAAAATAGTAGATTCGCTGTATTATTATTTGGTTCCCCCATAGTAAGCAGCTATGACATGGATTTATTCCCTATCCTCAATATGGCCTCGTTCTCTCAATCCCCGTTGACAACCTTTATCTTTTTTCATCCCTATACTTGTACCTTTTGTCACCCCATTCTGGTTATTTGCTATAAATACAAATTAGGGGATTATGATACGGTTATACAAGACTCAATTATGGGCTATGATAGGTGTGGGCTATGATTTTTCAGCTAACAAAGGTCGTTGCTTTATCCCTTTTCGATAGTAGTCAATCTCTCTTCACTTATGTCGTATTACCTCACATGGTATAATAAATAGGGATACAAGTAAATAGGCAGGTACAATACTAAAAAAGTCAAACTAATAATCTAAGCATGAAAATGCTAACGACTAAATATTTATAGAAAGAGAGGGGAGGGACCATACTAACTATACGCAACTATTGTAATGAAAGGATTCCAACTATTAGTTTCCACAATGCTTAACTTACCAACCTGAATCCCTTACCTGTTTATCCTTGTTTCAATCCCACTAAGGGTTAGTTGTTACCTTATAAAGTTAGCTAATATATTAATTCCTTGATCCCTATCCTAATACCTACCACTATTACACGATCTACTATTTAGCCTACAGCCTTTCACCGATGGTCTTCAATTTAAGCCAATGGTGAATTTAACTTAAAATTAATATAACCAAATTCCATAATAGGTGGGTAAGGTAATAGGTAGGGGAGGGATAGGGTAAAAATGGGACTAGAAGAGAATAAATAAGAATAAATAGGTCTCCGGGTCTATATATATGAAACCCAAAGACTAGGCTTAGCCTCTTCCCCAATCCCCGTAGGTGACTATCACCCTAATTACATTATAGATTGTGATTCACATAATTTATAGATTGTGATTCAATTTTAACCATATCTAATCTATTATAGATAGACCCTCCACTTAATATATAAACGACCCCATAAGTCTTACTATAATCATCCTTCAATTTTAGAGAGTTATTATTCTGGTTGGTTTTTCTTTGTTTTCTCTTGTCTTCTTTTCTCTTCCTTTACCCATCCTTTTTCCTTTTCCCACTCCCACCTTCTTTATCCCCTCCCATTCCATTTCGTACTCCTTTTTCTTTTATGTTCTCTTACTTGTTATTCTTCCTTTTATCACGACCGGTAATACCCCTTGGGGTTTTATTCTTCGTCCCCATCCCTCTCTCTTCTTCTATCTTCTTATCATTAGTCCTTGCCCCTTTTCTTATAAGATCCGTTTTAGCCTTGGTTTTGTCTATTCTTTCCCTATGGCTATCCGAATTACGTGACCCTTCTTGAAACTGGGGTCATCACGTTGTGGCTTGGTTCCTCCTATAAGAGATATTTAAGCCTTTATTTTTGTTTTACAAATCTGTTACTCGTAGTCTGGACCTTAGCCTAGGGAGAGGCATCACAGACCCTGTGCTACAGGGACGAGAAGCATCGGAACCACCTTGGCTAGAGATCTAGGTAGGGACGATAACCCCGGGCTAGATACAGACAAAGGGTAGTCAAGTGGGATAAAATAGGGGTAGGAATAGATTAATAGGAAACAGGATTGATTATACATAAAAGATAGTAGCAGATCTGATGAGACAGAGGAGTACTTGAACTAATTCTTAATGGTTACTTGTTGATAATATCAATAAATTGATTAAATAAAGATTATGATATCTATAAATTAACTTAGGGTTTAGGGTCGGGATGGGATTCAATGGGAGTAGATAAGAGGGGGATCAAAATATCGCTAACAAGTATAAAATAGGCAAACATAAAAATAGAATGTATAAATCGATTTAAATAGTGGCATTGAATAAGGATTGGGGGACAAAAACTAAGCGGGAAGTACCAAAAAAGAATTAAAGTAGATAAGAATATAAACTAGAACCAAGATAATATAAAGTAGGGGTAAGTGGGAAGAGTAAAAAGAGAAGCGTATAAATGCGAAGAATACAAGGGGAGGGGGAATAAATAGATTAGAAAATAAGAAATGTAGAATTAATGACTCGGAGGATAAGGTAAACAAGGGGGAATAGAAGGGGCGGGGTATAAAGGATGTGGGTAGTAGGAAATAGATGAATATGGATAATAGGGGGTTGAGTGAAAGAGGGGTAGGGAAATAAAAAAAAGGGTGATGAAATAACTTGATAAGGAGAATAACCTCCCAAACCCTATCATCTATAAAGGTCTTAGATAAAAATGAAAAGGGGAAAAGAGTATAGGAAAGTAGAATGGCTAAAAGACTCACAAAAGAGTGAGAAAAAAAAAGGGAGAACCCCCATCGTCAACAGTTTTGAGTAGGTAATTGTAACTCGGTAGAGTGATGAAAATATAAAGATTACCAAAGCTTATCAACGTAGAAAGTGTAGCTAATACTTTTTGAATAATAATAATTAAAATTATTAGTGAAGATTAAACCCAGCCCTTATGATAAAATAGTGATTTCTTTGGTATAACGCCAAATCACTGATACGTGGGATATCACTACCATTATCAAATAGTCTTGGTTATTAGTTGGTTTATTAATTTTATTATAGAAATTGTGGTATTAAAGTATAGGCCGGATTGGAATCACTTTTTATTATAGATTCTTTCCACTAGTTATTCTCCCAACCCCTGTCTCTCTTTTTATCTCCTGTTATTCTTTGAGTTATCCTTTTATCCCACCTTTTTCTTTTGATCTTCTTCTTACACACTCTTTTTCCTTGAAACTTTCCTTTTATCCATTTTTACATTATTTTGTTGAACTCCATTCCCCCTACCTATTGATGCTTCACATGCATTGCCAAATAAGATTTTTGGATTAGGCGTTATCGTCAACATAGGTAACCTAGCAGATGTTGGGATAATAGTGGAATATTGAATAGGAGGATAAAGTTTTGGGTATTGTCTGAACCGTTATAGTAAATAAAAAGGGTTGTCTATACAACGTAATACAAATATTGTAGTATATTTAATCAACGATAATCAATTTCTACACAACTGTAATCACCCTTTTACTTAACAATTAGGACAAAAAGGCTACCAAGGACTGCAAAGGGTATTACCTTGCTAAAGAAGTTGAGTATTCTTTACTGTCCTAGTTTATATAAACCATTAGTATATTAGGGGTGATAGCCGGTGTCAATGTGGTGTGATATAAATCTAGCGCACCCTAAATCATAATTGCAATAGAACGTGAATTGTAATAAGGGCCTTTATCAATAAGAACCTCTACCCAATAGGATCGATATGAAAAGATATGTGTAAAAAGGGTGTTTGGCCAAACACTGAGAGAAATCAATTTAATAACCAGGGCCTATTTTATAAAGGAACAAAAGGGATAGTCCTCTTGTAATGGTAATTCCACGAGTAATTGAATAACCTAGGGGAACACAGACCTGTGAATAGAGATTATAAACCAGTAGCCACAGGAGGTGCAATTCGTGATTTGCCATGGAGAGTAGACTTCCCCTAGTAAACCATCTGGTAATACCAGTGACAACCCAGTATTTACAATCCTCTGCTCCTCAGGGAGCAACTCACAATCTTGGATGCTCACAAGGGGATAGCTTGGCTATCAGAGATGATAAGAGGGGGGACCCAACTATCACAACCAGATAGGTGATAATAGGGATGAACCTATCAGTGTAAGTAAACTTAACTTTAGGTAAGAAAGAGGAACCTTAACTTGGCAAGAGTAATATAAAGGAAGGGGTGACCAAGAATCTTGAAAACGTTTTCTTTATACCCCATAAAGCTAAGCTTATAATGATTGAAAAAGATGGTTCCTGTTAGTGGACATATTGACATAGCTGACCTGAAGAGATCTAAATGTAATGAGTAGATGTAAAGATCTTCGCTGATGGTGCTGCTTGAACCAGCTCTTCCATATTGTTAAAAATGGCCACACTAATATAATATGTGAAATGGCTATTACATTAACTAGGAACCAGGCCTATTGAATATTGCGCAAACTTGGATCTTATTTTTAAGAATATATAATTTATATCAAATATTTAGTTTGAATGCTCGTAATATGTAAAATGAATTAACTTTATTTATCAAGCATTTATTTACTCCTATTAAATTAGTTTTCAATGTAGGTTAACCACTAAACCCTTTCAAATTGTAGACCCTTTTATATGACTTCTAAAAGTGGACTCATACTGCTATTTCTATCCTATTTATTTGAATATTTACTTATAGCCTTCTTTCTCAAGGCCCTGCCTTCAAGTTCCCACTCCTTAGGTCCCTGTTCTTTTTATATTCTTATAGAGTTTACCCTTCTATTGTCAACTCCTACCCATTTCCTTATTGTCCCTAAGCGATATAGTTTGGGCCATTTGGATAGCTAGCTACATGGTCCTTTTTTTTAATCCCAGATTATGCTTATTTATTTGTAATAACAAGTCCTACCATCCCACTTTGTAGGTTACAAAACCCTACTGGGTTCTAGTCTTACTTGTAAATTAGAGTCGTCCCCCTTTTCTCTGCATATTATCCTCCGTTATCTAAGTACCCTTCAGGTACTCAATTTTTGTGATGTGTACAAACCCTTTATTCTTACAGGCCATTCTCTTTGGTCCACTTGGTATTCTCTTATTGTTCTATATAGCCATTATCATGATAAATTCAACCATCCCCTTCACTCATTTTAGAGAACATTTTTATATTATTGTACTGTAAAGTAAGTTATTATCTTATTCTATTTGTTCTGATTTATCATATTTTTGGCCTTGCAAGAGCTCATCTTTTCAGGACTACCAAATTGTCGTAATACAAAGCAACCCCATCCCAGTAGGCCTTGAAGATGTCAGGAATGATAAGATCTATACTTTGGTAAACCAGACAATTATTATAGTGGTTGATTGATCCTCAGCTCCATGCAAGGTCATAAACATAGAATGAATATTGCCTATCACAATCAAATTTTATAAATCATAGTTGAACCCCTGAAGAGGTTGGGGTGAAATTTCTGGAAGAGGGGTACCAAAGGTAACAAGGGGGAGAGGGGTAGACAAAAGAAACTTGGGATATAATAAGGTAAACAATAGTAGAGAGGGGCCATAGGAATAACTAAGAACCAAAGAGCGATATAAGAATAGCCAATGACCTAAAGTCAAGTTTGAATGTATACCAAGAGGGGGATGGGAAGAAAAGGGGGGATAAAAACTAGGGGTATGGAAGAGGGTAGGGAGAATATAATAGGACAAAAAGAAAAGGAGGCCTGTGAAAGGGAAAAAACAAGGATAATAAAAAGAGTGAGAAGGGAGTGTAGATTGGATAGGGAGGGTAAAAAGGGGGTAGAGGAAGAACAAAGAAGGGGAAATCAGGAGTAAAAGAATAAGGAATAGAAAAGGGGATAAGAGGCAAAGGAAAAAGAAGAGACTGCTGGGGATAATAAAGAGTATGATAAAAGAGTAGCCCAAAACGGGCAAGAGAAAAAATAGAAAAAAAGAAGAGAAAGAACTAGAGGAATAAGAGTAGGAATAACAAAATGTAAGTAGAAAAGTGAATAGAAGGATAAAGAGAAACCTTGGGAGGTCGAGAAGAGCCTATAAAAGGGAAAGAGAAAACTCCATGTCTAAATAGGGAATGACTCAAGAAGGGGATAAGATAAGTGGGGAAGAGATAGCCCACATTAGAAGCGATTATTGTATAATACGTATTGCCAAATGCTTATTATATAAGTTGAATTGGTTTTATCCTTGTCGTGAAAGCAGTTAATGGGGTTGGAAGGGATTATCTAGTGGTAAGCAATATCATAAAGTTGGATTACCATTACAATGTCACCAGATATTGGCTATGGATTTATCCTTAAGGTGGAGGTTTAAGAAGTTAAACTAAGATTCTTATAATTTAGATTATAGAGCCCATAAATCCCCTACCCCCTATATTAAATTATTAGTAGAAAACTAGTCAAGTTAGTTTAATGGCAAATATCTCACTATTGACTATTGTTAATCCATAAATTAGTTTATATAAAATAAAGTATTGACCTTACACCTTATTACTGTAAACTGCCTATAATTGAATCCAAATATTAGATTGATAAAATAGATAATATATTTGAATATAAAAATTAATTTATAAAAACCTGAAGACAAAACTTGAAAACCAATAATAGTTGACATAAAGCCTAATAAAGAGAAAGAGAAATTTAGAGAATCCACATAAAGCCTAGATAGATTGGATAATAAATAGATAATATAAAATAGGCCCTATATTTGAATCATATAATTGAAGGCTTTTTAGCCAGTAAAATAAGCATAAAAAGTGATTTATTGGGCCACGAAAAGGCCTACTATACAAATATTAGTCATAGTAAGAAAATTAGTATTCTACTACATGGTATTAGATTAGGGGTGATTGGATAGATTTCCTTTACACTTTGTCCCAACCCTCTTCCTAATTGAACATTTTGAAGAGTAGAAAATGAAATCGAATGCTAATGACAATATAAATAAGCTAATGACAAAATAGGGTATAATATGGTAAAGACTAAAAAGAAAATTTAGATGCTCTAATTGGGAACCAGCCATAACCTAGGATAAAAGGTACTATAGTAAAGGGGATAAACTTTGGATGGAATTTAAATGTTAAGGTTTGACGAGAGTATTGAATTTTAGCCTTCTATCTTAGATTGTCCTTGATTGGAACCCAATTATAATAATAGTTCACAACCTATAAACATATTCCCCCTATATAAGCCAGAATTCAATTTATACCATAACACAAGTGATTAATATAAATATAAGCCAGAATTCAATTTATACCATAACACAAGTGATTAATATAAATATAAGCCAGAATTCAATTTATAAGGAAGATAAATGATAGACAAACTAGAAAGCCTACAGGAAAATAAGTAAGCCAATAAAATAAGATAAGGATGGGGTGGAAGAATCGAATAGGGGGTGGGAATAGGGTCTAGGCTTGAAATAGGGATCTATCCACCCACAGATGTCAACGGGCCACATGAAATTGGGTTAATAATTCTTTATCATGGTGGGTTTGAATACTTTGCAGTATTTAGCGTAACCAATGGATGAGTAGTAGGGGATTTAGGGGTAGGAAAAAGAAAATGAAGGCTACAATACTAAGGATGGGGTACAGGAAAAAGGATAACCACTAGGTGATAATAAAGGACCATTTCAGGAATAGATTATTAATAGACCCTGAATCTTCATCTACAGATACCGAGTACGTCCCAAGATAACGGTGCAGGGTGTCGGTCTAGGAGAATATGAAACTAGATAGACATACAATTATCGAGTAGAGAGAAACTACAATTTGTAGACCCTTATAGCCACCTTCCTATGGCAATCTTTTTCTTATTACGATTCCTTTTTATCCCCTTTCTTCCCCCTTTGGTCTCAAGACTCCTTTGGCTTCTTTCTCACCTTTTGTATATTCCCTTCTATTACCCAAGTTTTATTACCTTTGGTCCATCCCTTCTATGGTACGAGGCAGTCTTCACTGACTCCCTTCCCTCGATAGGGATTATTTACCTTCTTGTTCCTCTACAGGTAAGATATAGTTACTTGCTACCCTACTACATATGTCTCTCATTCTCACTTCCTCCACTTTGTATCCTTTTATGGCGAGCTTTCACCTTTCGGTCCCCGGTCCCCGATATATTCACTTTGTGAGGTATTTGTTTTACGGCCTCCTAGGCTATCCATACTCTGCATCCTTGTCTTTTTTATACCCTCTAGATGTTTCATCCCTCTTGAGAACTAGCCTTTATCCTTCTCTCTTATTCTTTTATCTTCTATCCCAACTTCCTTTCTCCCAAATCTTTTTCTTACCTGCCCTTCTACTATTATCCTTTGACCTATTATCCTTTCTATTCGCGATTAGGTTGGCTTTATCCCTATAGAATAGGCCGGTCCTTGATTGGATCCCCTTCCCTCGATTCCCCTGTATCCCACTCTAAGCCGTAAAATTTGAATTGGTGGCTATCCGCTTCTTTCTCATCCTTTACCTACTACCTTAGTTTTAGTTGAGACGTATTAGTCTTACTTGACAGGAAGGATTATGACTATAAGCACAACTTTATATAAAGACAAGCCAAACATAAGGTAGCGACAATTATAGGGTGGACTTAGAATAAAGGATAACAAATAGGCTAATATACTTATATTTATACATATTCATCTAATTTTAGATTGGCCTAGCTGTTCACTGTAGTATTATAGTTATACATATATGTATACGTTATAATGGGCCTCGCTACTATATCTTGTGATGGGGGGGAACTAAAACAGAAAGGCCCGCAACCATATACAACAATGTCTCATACGATAATACTACAATCCCCTCCACTAGTGACTATAACCCGTATTTACTTATTTCAACTGATTGAACCATAATAAGACTAAGACGAAAGACAAGAAAAGGGGATCGGGAAAGGGTGATCTGGGATAAAGGTAGATTGCAAGAAATAGAGAAAGAGGGAAAGAAGGGAGAAAAGTCAGAGGGTATTTGAATAGGTAAAACTAAAAAAAGATAAGTACCATGCTTGCCTACGGGGATTGAGAGAAATGGTAAGGGAATTCTTGTAAAATAGTTTGTATATAGGAAGGCTTATAAGAGATAATACAATAAAAGATTAGCTAAAAAGACAGGGTAATAAAAGAATCACAAAAAACCAATGGTTACCACATACCTCGATAAAAATAAAATGCCCCTCATAATTATAAATTAACTAAGCGTGGATAGTGTCACAAACATCTATCTAATTTGTAGATCGTTCCACCCCTAAAAAATTGATAGGAAGATCAACTTTAAGTCTATCATACGTGTCCATAAGATTTAGTAGGGCTAAAATTAGATCTTAGTTCATAAATACATGCCCTAGTACTCTTTAGATTAAGATTATAAATTATAAATAAAAGGGGACTTATTAAAAGTATAAACCATCCCATTGTAAAGATAATATAGAAAACCCTAATAAAAGATATTGTAAATTAATTGTAGGTGGAAGATCATTAGGTGGAATATAGTAGTGGAATGACAAACCCGTATTTCCAACCAATAAATCACTACCTGATACTAAACATTATATAAAAATGCATTATCGGTAGCTAAGCATAATTAGTAAAACGTAAAAGGTAAATTATCTAGTTCAATTAATGGTCTATGATGCTGATATAATGCTCCACTTGATAGAAAAGGGGTTTTGTGACTGGATAAGCTGGGAGTAAGAGGGGGGTTCGGGGTTACATCGTAAAGAATAAAGACGAAACATGGGCCTGGAGTGGGCTTATCTGATAAATGACTCGACCAATAATAAAAAGAATGGGGTGCGAGAAATAAAAAAGGGTAAATAGAAGGGGGGAATGAAAAAGGGGGATGGGGGAAAGGGAGGATAGAATGAGCAGGAAGAGATAGCTATCATAAAGAAGAGCTCTAGATCTACCCGTGTTGGGTTAGGTAACTGGTTTGGTAGATAGTTGGGTATAACCATAAATAGGGGAAAGTCTATCATAAAAGGATATAAAAATGGCCCATAACCCGGATAGTTCTTAGTTGGGCGGCTCCCCTATTATTCTTTTTTAAGGAATAAGGTTTATTTACAAATATAATTACTCCCTATAGATTTAGCTATTGAATTATATAAATTATCTTGCCAATCCTTTTCTCTATTCTCCTATTTCTATTTCATATTTCCCATCCTTTGTTTTTTCTTTCTCTCTGTTAGTTTCCTTCTTCTCCTTTTTGTCCTTTGGGTTAGTGTGGCTTCTCGTCCCTTACCCATTATACCGATTTTACCACCCCGAGTCTCTGTACCGGCTTACATGGCCCTCCATACTCTAACTGATAATCGGGTTAAAAGGCTAAGAGGGATGATTGGCACTGAGCATAGTATTATTATAGCACTGGCGGGCTAAGCCTTATTTATTTAATATTACAAATTTAAGTAATCGGTATTAGTTATATAATATTAGATGTTTATTGACTTTTATTTACTAATAATGAGGGTGGGTTCTAGTGTAGTATAGGATTCTCACTGAATTATAGACTTACTATCATTATAGATTTAAACCATATTATTCCACTATAAAAGGGAAATAAGATAACCAGGGTAGGGGTATAATACTCACTATGATAGAAAATTAATATGGAACCAACTTATCAGTCAATTATTCTACAAATTGATTTTAAGTGGGAAATTCCTTATCCCGTTCTACCCAAACCTACGGTGATCTATTCTAAACTTTTCCACTCCACCCAGATACAGCCGATTCCCTCTGACTTAGTCGATTCCTGGTACTTAGTCTTGCTTATTTGAATATTCCCCACCATTTACTCCCAAATCTCGCTTAGGGGTAGTCTCGAGGTCGTAAATCTAACAATCATTCAGATGGATAGGATAAAGGTTGCAATCGTATCAGATAATAACCCTTTCTATCCCGCTAATAAATCTTACTGATATGCTAAAAGCATATTATTATTGTAAAATTTAGAATAAACTTACTTATTTAATCATACAACCTATTAATAGGAACAAAGAATGAGCCACTAATAAAAATATAATACGTCATAATTTAGAAAAAGAATATATAAAGTGAGACTAATGTTTTAAAGGTGGAATATAAAGAAGGCGTATAAAATATTATTATAAAAATAGATCCCTTAGTTTATTAAATCGGAACGGATAATCTAAAAATAGATAGCTAATCCCTCTTATACTTATATCCCCCATGGTTTTATCTATTTTCTTTAGTCTGAGTTACTGGGGCTTTTCTTAGTTTGTCTTTGTATACGGCTCCCTCTTTTCGTATTTAATGACGACCAACACAAGGACATGGTCCGGGTTATATAGGTCCTCCATATCATTGTAATTATTATCCTAACTAATTGCTAAGGCTAAAAGATTTTTATCAAAGTGAGAGGGATCACATTGAGTCTAAGAATAAAATAGGGCCTCCATTATATTTATAATATTTGATAAAAGCTAGATTTGTCAGATGGGCAATGGTGGTATTGGATTTGGGGTTTCCTATAGGCGGTATTCGTTATTACGGAACGTTGTTTATTTAGACCCAAACCCCGATTGACAATCTCCACCCGAGTTCTTGGTACCGCTTACAATCCCCTCCCAACCCCTCGTTAGGGTTATAAATCTACTATTATGGATCAGTCTACGAGTAAGTAAACCGGATAACTAATAATCTACTTTAGGTATTCGTCTTATTTTACCCTTTAAATACGACCCATTTGTCTATGTTAAAGTTCCCTTTCTATCCTTATAAACTTGTCTCTTTTTATTATATTACCCTCCTTATCGAATTTTATGGCAAAGCAATATTTCTTATAAACTACTTAGTCTCTCAGACTCTTTTTGATCCTTGTTGGACTGTCTTTATGAAAGAGGGTATTCCTCTTATTTCTGGGTTTACCCTATTGTTGGTTGCCTCTTTCTAATTGCTAGGGTAGGTAATCGTAGCTTGATAAACATAAAAGTATCAAGTTCTATGCTATGATTGGGGAATATAAAATATTTGATAAGGAATGTAATAAGTAAATGTAAAATTAGTCCACTCTATAAAAGAGTTTAATAAAAAGAAAATTTATTTAAATCATACCTACGGGCATATAATGGATCGCGGGGAGTGGGAATAAAAGATGGGATCGACAAATGGAAAAAGGAGATTAGGGAGTGACTATCAAATAATAGAAGGGGGCAATGGAAGATTAGAACAAAGAATAAGGTGTCGCTCCTTCATTCGATGTCAAGCCTGTGGTCCTTCCCACCCCCCTCTATCCCCTCTTTTATCCCCTCGTCTTACCTCTCTTCCATTTTCACCTTTTATACCCAATCACTTATCCCACCTACCAGAGCCCCACCTCATCCCTGTCTACCCACTTTTTGATCCCAGCCCTTCCCGTACTCTCGCTAACTATTGATGGGCGTTCCCCTTTGAACTTATCTTTCTAACCTTATCCATCTGCAATATTATCCATTGTTTCACCATCCTCTTAGCGAATCTTTCTTATTCGTGCATTCCCTATCCCTCCAAATTTTCTTAGTCGATTTAGTTTTAGTTAACCTAAAAGTTTTCTACCATGTTCCCTATGAATTTTATTCAGACCCTTTCTCTTCTTAGTCATTTTCTCAACCCCTATTTTACAGCGCTCTACATTAGGATCTGTCGATTCCCTCTTTCTGCTTTCTATCCTTTTTCAGCCTATTCGTTTTAGATGCTCTGACTCTCTTACCCTTGTGGATGGGACATTACCCACATACGGCTCGCTCATTCTTATAGGTTCCGAATCTTTTATATTGGGCCCATTCATTATATTTATTCACAAATTAAGATACGAATTTTCTCGCCAGTCTCACAAATATCCACTATCCATCCGCTAAGCCTTTTATCTTACTAGGTCTTTATTCTTTCTCGTATCATCCCAAATTTCCCGGGGAGTCAAGGGCTGATTCTTTTTATAGCTTGGTTGCCTTTATACCAAAGAGACGACCTTGAATCATGTAGTGATGAGATTTGGGAGTTATTGAGGCTTACAAAATTAGAACTTTATATAAAAACCAACCCAATACTTATCCGATACCAAGGGGCTGATCACCCCCCTTCCTCTCTTTGGGTTCACTCTCATTCCCACCTATTCCCCACCTATTGATTAAGCCGATACGCTTATTGTTTTGTTACCCCCTTCATTTTCAAGTACCCTCTTACCCCAGATCCTACTCCTTAATCAATATGTGATGAGATCTTTAAGTCGGCTTCCTCTTTACATTTTGCTAAATGCTTATTTCCTTACAAGTTAATAAACTAATCAGGATACCACCACCACACTAAATTTATTAGCCACAACCCAAGACATAGGGAAACTATCTAGGTTACCATTTTTATTACCCACCTCAACACCCATATATCTCTACTTGCTAATCCTAATCATTCCTAATTCTTACGTAGGTGTAAGGCTTCCTTATTTTACAATCAAAATATTAAACTAGTTATCAACACCCCTTATGGTAAAAGGATTCTTCTTTTCCTTTTTTACATCTTTTCTGTCATTTTCTTTTCACTCCCTTGGTTCTTTTTCTTATGGTCTCTTTTCCAAATTATAAACTTTATATGTTATAGTCTTTCACTCTTGAACTTATTTATATTGCTAACTGGACTTCTTTTATACTGAGCCTTGAATATGCTCTTCTTTGTTTTTTCTTTTTCTTTCTTGTAGATTTTTTCTTCTTTGGCAATCTTTGATGTTTCTTGTTAATTCTTTTATCTTGCCTCTTGTGCTTTTTAGTCTTTTCTATTCTATACTCTTTTGTCTAATCTAATCTTTCATTTCTAATTTTCTGTCTAGTTATTCTTTCTTCCCTGCTTTCTTTCTTTTTAGTTCTTTTTTGTTCTCTTGACTTTCTGTCGTGTTAAGTTCTATCTATTTTCTCTTTTAAAGTAAAACCAAAAGTAATTATCTACAATCGGTTAATTATTATGGAATATAGTCCTTCAGGTATTTCTTCACCTTATTTTAATTCATTTAAGATCTAGGTAAAGAGTAGAAAATTATCAGCTCAGTAATAGAATTAAGTCTAGTGTGAAAACTAGTAATTTCTATTGTTATTTCATTATTTATAGTCATTTTTATAATACTTTATTCATTTATCTATTGATTTTTACAAATATCTTTATTTTATTATTGCTTTGATGATTAATTATATAAAATAATTCTTTTATATCTTATTATAAACTCATATACTCTTTTTCCCCCTTTTATACTCTGTTCTTTCTTTCCCCCCCTCTTCTTTCTTCCTTTTTTTCTCCATCTTTTCTTCTTCTCTTCCTCTTACGGGGTCCTTATACTTTTTATACGTTGGTTTATCACCTTTATCTTTTTTATTTTCTCCGACTCTTATTTTGTCTTATTAGAAATAGAGTTTAGGTGTAAACGTTAATATATCTTATATCTAATCTATATTCCCCCTCGGTTGTTGCCTTGCATTATGATTATTGTGAGCCTTCTATTTTTGGTCTAGGTTTTATTTAAATTTATCTCTTTTTATAGATTTTTATGATAATTTGGTTTATTTATTTATATGTACCTATAAAATTTTTTTCACAACATTCAATCCCAAATCATATAATCTTAACCTGTGGAATCTTTATCCTCTGTTGATTATTTATCCCCTTTTCTGAAGCCTTACTCTCTAATCTTCCTTCTGAGTCTCTTCTAAATGTGAATCGTTCACATAATGAAACCCTTGATTCGTTTTTACAAATCTACTTTAAGGTTATTATTGAAGCTAGTAATCATTGTCACTCCCTAGATAGGGATGAGTTCCCTAGGGCAGGGGATCAAGGGGGGAGCTGGGGATGTAGAGTATAGAATAAAAGAGTGGGGAGGAAGGAAGGGATATAAGGGATTGGCTAATATTATATCTATAGCGAATAAGAAAATTTATAAGGGCCCCTAAATGGTATTGTAAAAGTGGTAAATGGGGGATAAGTTGAG
>JAKSZP010019327.1:0-19423 GCA_022478985.1 Massospora cicadina | reverse complement strand
AAAAATTCAACATCTTGCAAATGCCCTTGTCTGACTGCATTATGTGCACACATGATAATACTAAGTCATGCTGAGGGTCATAGAAAGTTCACCTTAGAATCTCCAATCTTCTTGTACAACTCCCCATTCCGTTGGAAGGTATTTTATCGCATCTATTCAATGCTTTTACAACTTGATGTGGTTTCATTGTCATATTTTCCGCTGAGCATTTTGTCACATATCACATCTCTCAGATCTTAGGTGACAGCAACTGTTGGCAACCTCAACAAGTAATTAGTTTCTGGTGTTTTGCTCCATATCAATAGAGAATCTCGAAAAAAAGCCTGCAGTTTGAGAACCCATTGGGCTAAACGCCCTTCAGGCTTCTTGAGGTTCTGTAACCAGCGTACCAAAGCGTGATCCATTATTACTTTGAACTTCACTCCATGCTAGTACACTCTAAATTGTTTATATGCATTGACACCACTTTACACTCCCGCTTGGTCATGGTAGAATTATGCTCATGGCATTTCAGACTCTGACTGCAGTATGCAACCGGTTGCTCCTCCCCTAATTATCTTTTTTGGGAAAGTACTGCCCCTACGGCAGAAAGGGATGCATCCATCTGGACGATGAACTCTTTATCAAAATTGGGATAGTCAGTACTGGTGCGCTGCTTAGCGCCGTCCAAATTGTATAAAAAGGAGCATTGACAACGTTCTGTCCATTCAAACACAGTATCCTTCTTTAATAACTTAGACAGCGGGCCTCCAATACAGCAAATGTTGGGTATAGTGCGACGGTAGTAGCCAAACATCCTTAAAAAGACTTTATCACGCTTACTGGTTGGTGTAGTCATCTTCCAGATAGCCTCCACCTTGGCTGGTTAGGGCCTCAGTCTGGTTGCATCTACCATAAACCCAAGATACTCCAGTTGGTCCTTAAAGAAGTAGCATTTATGAGCTTGATTTTGACGTTAGCCTCTGCAAGCTTGAGGAAGACTCCTCCAAATGTGTAAGATGCTTGTAGAACGTACACGAAAAGAAATTGGTATTGTTGAGGTATACAAGGATGCATAGCAGCTTCAGGTTGCCGAGAATGGCATCCATGGCTCGTTGAAACGTTGTTGGGGCATTACACAGCCCTTGTGGCATCCAGGTCAGTTGGAAAAGCCGCTTGGATGGTAGAATGGCGCATTTCTCCTATTCCACCATGAGCAGCATAATTTGCCATAAACTGGATATCAAATCTATCACTTAAAATTACGAGTTCCTCCCAGCCAATCCAAGGCATCTTATTTGTGGCAAGTGGTATGAGTCCTTTTTGGTTATTCTGTTGAGCTTCTGGTAGTCTATTACTACCCAGTTGGTGCCTTCCTTCTTTTTGAAAATCAGAACGTGTGAAGCCTATGGACTCTTTAATGGTTTTAGCATCCCTTGCTCTAGTAGCTTTTTGATCTCCTCTGTTACTACTTCGTTGGCTGCCCTAGGCCAGCAGATCGGCCAAGACCTGATGGGGGATGATCCCCAGTGTCCACTTGATGGACCACTCCCCGCGCACACCCTAAATCATGGTTGTTAATGGCAAAGATCTCTTTATATTTTTTGTGATAAAGCTATCACCTGATCATTTTTTCTTCCAATAACCCCATTAAATTTTCATGCGGTACCACCGCCATTATTCAGAGCTGTGGTTTTAAGTGTAGACCAAAATCATCAAGCAAACCAAACTCATGAATCTATAGGACCTCCTTGATGGGGTCAAGTGTAAGGACGCCACTATTTGCTGTCAGCGGATTTGCATTGGTTCATGCTGTAGATTCTCCAACAAGACTTTGATCTCCCCATTTTCTGGGAGTATATTGCCTGGAGCTAAGTGGGGATCAAGCCACAAATGCTGATAAGGGTCAATGATCTTCCCATAAATCCCAGCTGGCACTTCCACCTCCAACTCAGAGTTTTTTGCTACTTAATGTCCAGAGAGGATGTGTATAGCTCCAGCAGCTCTGAGCGGCAGCCCTTGATAATCATATACCTGTTGAGGAGGGCCCAGGTCTTGCTATTTAGTTAATGGTATCAAACTGGAATCACTCCATCACTATAGGCTAGGTTGATATGTCCCATGTGCACCGAGTCCTTTGGAACTCCACTGGAGGTAATATAAATTGGGATCCGCTGCCCCAAATTTTGAAAGTCTCTTTCGTCATATCAACAACAGCCACATATTGTCTCATGAAAGCAGTTCCAATTAACAGATCATAATTACTGTTTAGTAACACTATCACTGGGGCTACCATAACAATTGACCCAAAAAGAAAAGGAAGTGCACTGTACGCCCTCTCAGAGACCGTGTTTTCCACTCCAACCAGTCCCATACAGCATACGATGTTCTACATCAGGTTTTTGTGAGATTTGCTAACAACTTTGTGGAAACTATGTTGACTGGAGTGCCCATATCTATTTTAGCGCAAACCTAGTTTTTGCTTCAACAATGTCACAGTAGGTACTTTCAGAATTAGAAAAATATTGACTGTTTATTACGTGGACATTTAATGGGCCTTGTTTTCCAAGGAGGCTCATAATCCTCTCACTGACTTTGAGGTATTCTTTGACAATAGCATCTACTAGAAGGGCAACTTTTACACCTTTCAGGGAAGGGGCATCGGCGATTGGATTTAGCTTGTCTGGAGAAGCTTAGAAAAAAATTTAGCAGTCATACAGCTTTGGTTGCTCTTGAGGTCCTTCTTCTGCTGCAGCCTTGGCTTGTGCCCATGTCAGTGAATTTACTCCTCTGACTGGCTGCTGATATAAAATCCCGTTGTCACACTGAGGGACATTGGCTGGAAATACTATAATCAGTTCTGGTGGAACTTCTGGGGTTGGAATAGCGGAGATAGAAAGTCACATCTCTACTCCGCTACATCTTTTTTACCTTGTAGTATTGGTCCTGCTGTACATAGTGGACATGATTGTTGTGGCAACTTTGGGCAAGGTGACCAGGGCGGCTGCACTCAAAACAATTCACCCCATAGGGTCCACATCCTTGGTTTTTATAAAATGGCCCAGGCTAATAATTCAATTTTGGGCGACTGGTGTAACCAGATCCTGGTTGATAAGCTAACTTCTGACAGTCGGCGTAATCAGGACCAGGTTGATAGTTGGGCTGGGGACGATTATAATAGGCAGGACTAGGCTAAAAGTTAGTTTTCTGGGGGTAACTTGGTCAAGGACGAGGCGCGTAATTAAAAAGACTGGGGGTTACTAGGTGGAAGCTGGTCAGGAGGTTGGATTCCCCAGATAAGAAGGTCTAGCGGTGACGGCGGTATGTTTTTGATCCATATTGGGTTGAGGAAAGGTAGCAGATAAACGGCTCAGAAACTGAAAAACCTTAAGCAAGGGCATAACATCATCCATAATTGGAGTCATTACACTGTAAAACTCTCAGCATGGCTTCACCGCGGAGGTCATAGCTTGCACACGTTGGCTTCATCCAAAATGCCTGCTCCTATTAACACATGGCTTCTACCATAAATTGATCCGCAAATGCAGCGAGGGTCTCATTACGTTGTAATTAATGGTCAAGAACTCAGCTTTACGCTGCAACTTCTTTAATGGCACCACCAAACAACTGAAGCATGGTATCTTTCACTTCGTGGTAATTAACAGAACTTCTTGGAAGGTAGAAGGTGATTTGGCCAGCATTTCTGACATCCAAGGCGGATATCAGAAAATTAACTTTCCGCCAATCAGAGGCTCCATCCTCAGCAAATTCAAATCATTTGAAAAAACTTGGATGGTTCCATTGCGGTCAATGGGGTAGCTTGTCAATGCAGACCTCCTCCTCCCACTCATAACTGCAAGCCTTAGAAGTGTACTGTGGATTTGTCCGTGGCCCATAACTGGGATCACAAAGAGAGGCTGGCTCAGAAGGCCCAGTTGCTCACAGGTTAATGTAGGGCTCTTCAGCGGGAAGGACTGCCATCACCTTGGGGTTTTGTTGGGTCAAAACATAATCATCCTCAGAGAAGCCATCATGTTTTGAGCAGCTCCTGCTGCACATGGGTTTGGGAAAAGCTCTTCAGTGGGGCATCCAGTCTCATTTTTGCTGTAAAAAGATTTTTTACAAGCGACCTCTTGTTCTTCCGCCTCCCAATGGGGACGATATGGGTAAAAGGAAGGTGTTAACTTTTGCTATATGCAGTGTAGATGTTCAATAGCTTCATCCAGGTGATTGGTGAGCTGCATGTTCTTCTGTCTGAGTATTCACAGCTGACTAGCTGCACTTTCAAGAAAATCATTACTTTTTTTGCGCTCCTGAAGGAGCTCCTCTTGTTTAAAAACATGGCGTCTACAAAAAGTTTGAGGTTTCATGGTTTTAGCCAGCGCAGCCAAATTAAGAACAATTCTCCTTTTGTTGAAGACTATGGTTACAGATTGGAGAATTTTTGGTTTTATTGGTGGTTGTTCAATGGCCCCCTGTAGTGAGCACCACTCTTTATAAATTTAGCAAAATAAGATCTGATACGTTGGGGTAGTTTGTACAGGGTTGAAACCGCTGAGCAATCAGATGGATGATATGGAGATTGCAAGTCCTCAGAACACACTTAATAATATAATAAATATGGAGCAATTGCCCCAACATCTTTTATTTTATTTTAATGTTTGCAGAGGTTAAAAGCTATTCCACTCTATTCTGTTACTAAAGACCTCCTCCTTCAATCATCTCATCTTGCTTATATATCAGCAACTTTAGACAATACTACTCTCTTGGCTTAGAGTATTTGGTTCTGCCATAATCTCATGGGATCAGAAGAGTGTTTATGCATAAATTACCCATTGCCTTAGTTTGAGGCAATCTACTCAATATTTGTCAAAATCAACATTGCCTTATTGCCTTATTTGGAGGCGATCAAATATTATTAATTTACAACCCAATATTGCCTCATCACAAGGTGCTCGTATAATTGTACTAGTAATTATGGTCGTTGGATTCTGACCAATCCTCCATGTCTATTTGGGGTTATTGTCTAGTCTTATCAGAATCTCAACAACTGACAAATTAGGCCAAAAGACCCTGGTCAATTCCCGGTACAACCCCTTGAATCATGGTAACACTTTTACTAATATTTCTCAAGCAAATTGCATGAGTTTAGGTAAGTGAATTGCACTGACTATGTGGCGAAATCAGGGAGTCCATTGATGGTTCCTCCCCAGCCCACCTTCAATTTAATTTAAGCACCTACACTGCAAACACCCCCTTTTATAGCCTTTGAGGGGTCCCTCAAGGTGCAAAAATTTCCGCCAACGTGATTAGCTCACATAAATAAATCTTTGTCTCATGGACATGTCATACCTACTCTCAACCCTCCATCAGCTGTTCCACCAAAGCGAACTAAGATTCAAAGGTTTCAATAGGTTAAACGCCCATTTTCCAAATTAGGCTCAAAGCTAATAATGAAATTGATGCCTATCACACTTCAAACTCAAATAAATTAAAATTCTAAGCAATTAAATCAGAAGAAGGTACACCTTTAATTCCTTTGCTGCTAACAAATAAAAACTGATAAAAACCCAATTTTTAGTATACCATAAAAATGGTATTATTTTATTTAGTGGTATAGAAAAACCCCTTGTATTTTTTCATTTTGGCAATTGAGGTATACATCTCCTGCATTATTTATGTCATCAGGTGCAAATTAGCATCAATGAGCACACAACCTGCCCTGATTTCAACAAATATAACTATATTTAAACATTTAAAAAAGTTTGGGATAAAACAAAACTTATTCCTCTTCAAAGATCATATTAATTAAAATCATTTTTAACAATTAATTTGCTGATCACTTGGGTTATTATGTTGCCTGTCTTGAGATTAGCCTTTGGAAAGGAAACCATGTTTGTTGATTTAAACATCCCTACCTCCTTCCTGGAAGGTCTTATTCAATATTCTCATAATTGCGGTACCTTGTGGCCTTTAAATGCTTTCATTTGTAATTTACTACCTGCTATGGAAGCTAGGTTTTCCTTGGCACTCCAGTTTTCTATCATAATAACCTAATATAAAAATACTGTTGTAAAGACATTTGTTCATGACCTCCTGGATTAAAGCCAATTTAACCATATGTAAAAATTTTACTCTTAGGAGTTGATTGGAGGTCAACCTAGTAATCTTTCTACGGCACAGGTTCAGTTTCCTCGTGCACCTCGCGTTGTAAGAATATATATAATCCTATAATATTATGATGACTATTATCTGTAGTCAAGTTTCGAATTATCTTCAGGCCCAATGCTTCAGTCAGTATTTCTGATAATACTATATTGCACTCTTAGGGATTTGTTCCCTATAATCCTATCCACTCAATCTTTGTTAAGATCATCTGATGACAGTCTCCTTCAGCCCAACACACAGTTGTCAGCAATCCCCTAGCCATGGTTCCCTTTGTCTCTAGACCCCCGCTCAGATCTTTACTCTTTTCTGAGAGTCTACCAATTATTGCCTTCTGCAATAATACCCTTATGATGGAATCTTCACGCTAGTTTCTGATAGTTAACTATTACCAAATCTACAGTCAAACTAATAATGATCTTTATTAGTTCTCTGACTGTAAGTGTGTCAACAATGGTATTTTTCAGTGTTTTTTATAGGAATTCTGGGGAATTTTATAGAGGATTCAGCTGTCAAACCCCTCAGTTGACACCTCTTTGATGAAACAGCAGCCATTGCCATTATCCCCCTTCCTCATCTCAGCAGCGATGGTCTTCCCCATCCACAGGATTCTGACATTAAACATCCTCAAGCCCTCAAAAAAAAAAGAGCTAGAAATGTATCATTAACATTTTCCCCCGACCCAAGCAATCATCCAAAATTGGCTAGCAACCTGCTTGAATAATGGGATTTTTTACCCATTATAGCAGGTCACTTCACTAACCAATAGATTTGCTAGTTGCAAGCATCACCGCCTCACAACTCATTAAGATTCCAAATTAGTTGGTGATGAAACCTGACCAACCCCAATCTGTACATCTGATAGTTAATTACTATGGGGCTTAGTTCTTTTGTTCTCCCCAATGAGATATTAGGGATTCATCCAGATCGATCCCCAATAGATAAAACCCAGATAAATATCCAAAAATCCCCAAACATAGCCCCCAAAATTCAGGTAAACCCGATTTCCAATTCACTTCACCTTGGGGAATTTTTTACCCTAGCGATCCCAGGTAATCTAGCAGGCTAGGATTATGGGAAAAAACCCCAAAACCCCCCCCTTGCCTAGATTTCCAGTGAGAAAAGGACTGGGCTGGAAATACCACTTTGGACACCTGGTCAAATACCCCTTTGGTTAAAGCAGGTACTTCATCAATACTCAAGCTCCCGGGGGAAACCCTTTCAGCATATGGCATTCCTCCTCTTCCCCCTTTTCCCCGCCTACCAGAGCGCGGTCCCCATGACCTCTTGTCATTCCAGACTGACGATTTACTTGTGATGATTTTTTCCGGGTATCCAGTTTTCCCCCTCAAAATATGCCCGCTGCTTTTCGGGTTTTCTCAGTCTGACTTCCTAGAATTTCTGATTCTCTTTCATCCTAGACGGGAGACTCTTGCCATCAATATTTGTCTTGCAGCTTAATTAATAATACTTATTTATTTGATTCATTATTTTGCCATAACCTCTTGGCTGTAAGTCATTTTTCCCCTTTGGGAAAGCTTATTTCAATAATTTTATAAAATTTAAATTTTTTAAAAAATTGGAGCCTGGGTGTAGGGTATTTGCAACTTCTATATCAGTCTGACATCCCCCTCAGTCCTGCTCATATGTCAAACTCGAAATCTCGCTACCAACAGCTTCTTAACAGTCTGTCAAATTTGGACCTCCGCCTCTTCCAGAGAATGAGTCGGGATGCTTGGGGACTCTCTTCTATGGTCCCTCCAGGACTAAACGCCTAGCCTGGCACAAGCAGCCCTTCCATTGAGTTACTGGAAAGGGTTTTTAATCCCATCAAAACCAGGCGTGCCATTGTTTCAAAAAAATCTTAGTTGACTCTTCCCATGCAGTCAATCCCTGATTTGGGACTTCAAAACTATTCTGGATTTGGCTCCTTTCACTGAGGCTCTGAACATCAGTTGCCCCAGAGGTTATGCTGACTGCTCTAGATCGTTCATTTCTGGCGGGGTCAGATTTGCTCCCTGATTTCCCTTTTCTGTAGTCAATTCTAAAAACCCCGCTGTAAAGGTTTCTGAGCAAACAATCAGGAACAGCATTCATATGAGCCCCTTTTTATGCTAAAATTTGAGGCCACCAAGGCATTGTCATTAGCACTGAATCCTTAGATCTGGACAACCTTCTGAATTGGGATACTGCCGATTATGCTCTCGCTGCCAGCCAAGTTCTTTGAAGTTGGTCAATGAAACTTCAACCTTTCCCATTTCATTAGTCATTCCTTCAACCTGTAAAGCCATAGTTGTCATTTACAGGATGCAATCCATTTGTTACATGATTACCTCTTCTCTGGGCTTCCCATTGCTATCTTTCATTGATGGCACTAATTGGGGTATGATTTGACAACCTCCTTAAGTATTCCTTCTTTGCTGCTGGCTCACATATACTGGTGTTCTTGATGGGAGCCATCCAGCAGGCACTCAAGACAAATCTTCTGGCACCGGTGCCTTATCAGGATTACTCGGGGTTATTCATTGATTGCCTCTTCCTTTATTGCTGTTTTCCACCCTGCTCTGGGTTTTCATAAATTGCATTTTCTGACATATCTATTTCTCTTCCCCTAGTCGCATTCTCTCAGGGCTTGGCATCAGCTTAACGAATGTGGTTTTTAGTAAAACTCTCCCTTGCAAGTGTCCAATTGCATATCGATTTTGATGGGCTATTCCTCCTACTGCGATCCATCCTCCCTCCCCAAAGGGCGACATAGGCGGAATCATCCCCGCACTGAGGACAACCAATAAAAATAAAAATTTTATAAAAATATATTAGCTTTTATCTACGCTTTATATATATATATATTCCCAATATCATTTTATCAAAAAAATTTCCTATGGGACTTGACCTTGTTTTGTTCAGAGAGTCATCTTTTCCCCCAAACTGGATCCTGGGCACTTAAACTTACCAGTTTTCTATGGTTCAGAGGTCCTTTTCAGACTTAACCATCTAGATTTGTTCAGAGGTCTTTTTTTGGACTTGACCTAATCGATTAGGTCATGACCAACTTAATGGTTCATTTCTTCTTTGGGAACTCTTTTTTTATTTTTTCAATCCATCGCTTTAAATATTTAGCATGGACTTGATTTACTACTCTTCCATTCAAGTGATTCTTGATGGAATAAGCATTGGTCGCTGTCTTGGAGATTACTTTGAATGGATCCAATCATAACACATCCAACTTGTTTCTTTATCTAAAACCATGCATATTGCAATAGCAACTCTTTCTCCCATTTGATATTCTTCTAGTGGCGGTCAGTTTTTATCATCTGTCAATTTCGCTCGTATCCTTTTCTTTGAGAGTAGTATTAAATGCTTACAATTGCATATCAATCAGGATACTCGTCAGTCAGTTCAGGTATTGCTCAGTACTCATCCCCTGACATAAGTTCTACTACTGAATATAATATCGGTGATAATGCGGCCTTCCTCCCATAAAGTAATTCAAATGGCATCTTTACTGTCATGTATGATGACTGATGCTGTAGGCGAATGTCACCAAACTTAGTTATGTTCCCCACATGGAAGTTCTCCCTAAGACTAGCTTCCTCAGCATCGTGGCCAGCATCCCATTGACCCATTCTACAAGTCCATTCATCTCCGGCTGATATGGTACTGACACAACTCCTGATCCCCATTATTTTGTTTAGCCTTGGGATCACATGGGATGTGAAGTTGGTCCCATTATTGCTCAGTATAACTTGTGGACACCCATGCTGGTATACTACTTGATCAGGATGAATTTCGCAGTACTGGTAGCATCAACTTGGGTTAATGCTTTTGTTTCGACCCATCTCATCAGATAATCGATGGCCACTATGATAATTTCACTCCTCCTGTACTCATTGCCAACGGTCCCATCATGTCAATAGACACCATGTGCCATGCAAATCCAGGTCGGACTAGTCAGTATCCAGTTGTATTCTTGTGTGGTTTATGCAGTTGGCATTCCATGCAACAAGCCAGATGGTCCACAACATCATAATTAATCAATTCCCAGTAATAATACTGGTGAATATGGCCAGTCGTTTTCTCAGGCCTCCATGCCTGACAACCTTATGAGTGGCTAGAATGATTGATGCTCTCTCCATCAGTTTTGGGAATAATAGATGTTTCCCGTTTATCATCTTAAATACTTGTCCATCCATGGCCTTGATGTTTTCCATCACTTTTTGAAGTGCACCTTGGATTTCTCGAGGCTCATCCTCAATTCTTCCTTCAACCATTCTCTGGAATATCTCATCCGCCTGCGGATATACCAACTGGACCATTGGTAACTGTGATAAGCCATCTGCATTCTGATGGGAAGCATCTACTTAGTGGACTATCTCATAATCATAAGCCTGAAGTTTGAGTGCCCATTTGGCCTGTCGTCCTTCAGGTTCCTTCAGATTGTGCAGCCAACGCAATGAAGAGTGGTCCATCACCACCTTAAAGTGCGTTCCATGGACATACACCCAAAACTGTTTAGAGGCGTAAATGACTGCCAAGCATTCACGCTCAGTTACGGTGTAATTCCTCTCTGCAGTAGAGAGTGTCCAGATCACATATGCCACCGGATGTTTGTCCCTAAGTTCATCTACTTGGCTCAGTATGGTGCCAATTGCCATCAACGAAGCATTGGTTTAAATAATAAACTCCCATTTAAAATTTGGATATTTCAGAATTGATGAATTTATCAGGTACCAGTGTAACTCATCAAAGGAGTCCTGAGCCTCTTCATTCCATATGAATACTTTTTTTGGATCCTTTAATAAATGAAATAAGGTCTCAGCTATCTGGGTGAAGTCCCGAATAAATCTTATATAGTATCTGACTATCCCAAGGAATACTTGGATGTCTTGGACACTCTTCGGCATAGCCATCTTTTCAATAGCTGCTATCTTCTGGGGTTGTGGCTGCAATCCATTTGCGTTGATCACAAATCCCAGGTATTCAAGCTCCTTCTTGAAGAAGTGGCACTTCTGTGGCTTGATCTTCAGGTTAGCCGCAGGACAGTCTCTTAAACACTTCCTCCAAGTGTTGAAGGTAATCAGTAAACGTCCTACTGAACACGTTTATATCATCCAGATATACCAAGATGCACGACAACTTCAGGTCACTTAATACCGCGTCCATGGTCCTCTGGAACGTCGCAGGCACATTACAAAGACCCTGGGGCATCCTAGTCAGCTGGTATAACCCCTGTGTGTTGATAGATGCACATTTTTCCTGGTCTTCTGCCAGTATCCCGAGATTAGGTCCATCACGGAGAAATACTTTGCTTCTCTAATCAGTCTAGCGCATCATCAATCCTTAGTAGGGGATACAAATCCTTCTTCATAATTTTATTCAGCCTCCGATAGTCAATCACTACCCAATTTGATCCATCTTTTTCTTTACAATCAAGGTTGGGCTTGCCCGAGGGACTTGATGATGGAACTAGAAGCCCATGCTTTACTAGTTTGCTTATCTCACCTTCCACTACCACTTTGGCAGCTTTCAATCTTTAGATCAGTCCATTCTTATTGGTAAATTTTCTCCAGTGTCAACTTTGTGAATTAAGCCTTGCGCACATCCCAAATTGAGATCATCCTGCGTGAATATTTCCCAATATTTCTCAAATAATTTGAGCACCTCCTCCTTCTGCCCTTCTGGCAGATCTGTGAGCTGCTCTCAATCAACTAATAAGTTAATGCTTTCAGCTGCTCCAGCTGGTAATCCCATTTCCTCAAGAGATCCAAAATCATGGAATTATCTCAATTCTGCCATTGGGATTAAATGAATAAATGCAATAATTTGATTTTTCTTAACCTTCATCAGTTTTTGCTTAAATTTGCCAAGAGAACTCGTATTTCTCCATAGCCCAGCATAATTATCCCAGGAGCCACCCATGGCTCCACTCTGGAATTCTTCCAGGGGCTTCCAACTTCTCCATACAATAACTCTGGAATCTTTAGAGTCAACCCTGTGTCAACTATCATCTGCAATCCGGCCAGTATGGTTTCTTCCTTTTTGATCTGCAAAGGAATTCCCCAGTTCTCTAAGATTTTGGCTGGCATCTCCCATCGCTTCCTACCAACTAATTAGTACTGAATTGGTACAATGCCGTCATTGTATATCAAGTTGATGAAATTATTTCTCCAGTTCAACGGAACTTCACCATTCTTTTGATATACTAATGGTAACGTCTGACCCAGGATGGTCAACATATTATCCTCAAAGTTACATTTAACTCCGTATTTCCGCAGAAACTCTGTTCTGATCAGGATATCATAGTTTTGATTCACCAAAACTATTCCTGGCGCAGATACCATTAATAGCCTGAATCGTAGTGGCAGCGCACTATACGCTCCACAGGAAACGGTGGTGTTCAGCACAGCTTTTCCACATTCCTTCTTGTGTTCCAAGTCCGGAGAGATCTTCATCTTCTTCACCAGCTTGGTCGACATAATGTTGATGGGCGCTCCACTGTCAACTATCGCCTGTACCCTTACTCGATTCACCTGAATATCTATATATGTACACTCAGAGTATTGTAATAGGGTATTTACTGAGTGAATTGCAGCCTTATTAGCTGAATCTAGGGTATTAATTATCTGCGCCAATAATTCAGGAAATGATTCCTTAATCGTGCCAAGGGGAATTGACAGGTTGGCCTCATCTAACCAAATATCAGTTAACTCATCAGGATTTTTGGCGGTCCAAATCTTCTCTGCCAGTTGTTGGGTGTACGGCTGTGCAACCTCCTGAACTATCTCGGGGTCAATATTCTTCACCCTGGCTCTAGTCATGGCATTTATGTCCATGCTGAACACTTGATATATTGGATCCTGCTTATCATCCATGAACAAATCACTTATATATATTTCTTTGGTCATAACATTGGGAGGAACAGGTTTCTCCGCAGTCCTAGACTGTTCCTTGTCTAGACAGTGGGACCTTTTCCAAATCCTTGGTGGCTGCTATCTCCTTAGCCTGGACCATATTAACTTGATTCTTCAGCTTTTTGCAGTGTGCGGCAAGATGCCCTTTTCCACCAAACTGAAAGCAGACCTTGTACTTCTTGTTTAACCAATTGTAATCCTCAGGCTTATTCCCTGGCACAGTTCAGTTGAAATTCTCCTTTGCTCCTTCACCTCCCTTTGTGTGATCTGAACTTCAGACTGGATTTGACTTGAAGCTTCTATTAGGAGCATTGAACATTGGATACAAAATCTTCAAATTGTCTACCATTTGTGAGGTAGTTATCTCAGTCACAAATATATAAGACATCATTTGATGCAAATTGCGATATGGCCAAAGGGCCACTTGCAAGGCGATTCTTGCATCAAAGTCATCTAACACCTTCACTCTGGCCAGGATCTGTGATTCCTGGTAGAATCAATCTGCGAAGCTTGCAAGAGACTCATCTTTACGAAATTATATTCCCATAAAGTCTTGCTTGCATTTTGACATGCAGGTTGGACTTCCAAATTCCTTCATTATTGCTGCCTTAGCCTCAACATAAGACCAGCTGTCCCCCTCCAGGTGGGGTAACACCAGATTCTGGCAATCTGTGTTTAAGCAGTTCATGACCATCAACGCCTTATGACGATCCCTGTATCCATTCATGGTCATGTCAAATAGTCAGAAAAATGCTGGGGCATTATCCCAATGGAATGTAGGCAATTTAGGGGTTGCCCTAATTCCTCTGAGTCAGTTTGGGCTGACTCTCTCAGTTTGGTTACTCAGTTTACTTGCAGAATGTCATCAGGCATCATCTCCAAAATAGCATTGAATGCAGGCGGCATATTTCTTGGGGTATTAGTATTCCCAAGTATTGTTCAAAGACTTCCTTCTTTGACATCATAGGCACATCAGACTTGCTTGCACTTCTGTGTGCTTTAAATTTCTCTACTTCTTTTAATAACTTCTCAATGCCTGCACCAAAATTTTCTCAAACAAACGCGATCTGCTTCACATTCTGTTTTCAGAAATAGGACCTCTCAGACGAGGTCTCCTTCTTTCTTCTTTAATGAGTTTACTTTGCCAAGTAACTCGTTCCTGAAGTTGGCTACGTTGTCAACTCCTTCCTCCACCTTGGTTACTCTTTCCTCCAAGGCCATGAACTCCCAGTGGTCCACAGAGTTTAAGGCGTTCTGGTTCACTGTGGAAATCTCAGTCCACAACCTATGCATATCTTCTTTGTAAGACATTCTGGATAAATTCTTCTACTCAACTACCCTTGTAGTGAGCACCAACATGTAAAAATTTTACTCTTAGGAGTTGATTATTGGAGGTTAACCCTAGTAATCTTTCTACTGCACAGGTTCAGTTTCCTCATGCACCTCGCGTTGTAAGAATATATATAATCAAATAATAGTATGACGACTATTATCCGTAGTCAAGTTAGATTTATCTTCAGGCCCAACACTTCAGCCAGTATTTCTGATAATACTGAATATCGCACTCTTAGGGATTCGTTCCTTATAATCCTGTCCACTTGATATTTGTTAAGATCATCTATTGACAGTCTCCTTCAGCCCAACACACAGTTGTCAGCAATCCCCTAGACATGGTTCCCTTTGTATCTAGATCCCCGCTCAGATCTTTACTCTTTTCTGAGAGTCTACCAATTATTTCCTTCTGCAATAATATCCTTGAGATGAAATCTTCACCTTAGATGCTGACAGTCTAGCTATTACTGAATCTACAGTTAAACTAATAATGTTCTTTATTAGTTCTTCTCTGACTGTAAATGTGTGTCAATCAATGAGTATTTTTCAGTGTTTTTTATTATAGTGAATTCTAGGAATTTATAGGGGAAAGGCTGTCTAAGCCTCGGTTGACACTTCTTCAATGAAATGGGAGCCGTTGCCATTGAATCACCCTTCCTCGTCTTGGCAGCGATGGTCTTCCCCATCCTGAATAGGATTCTGATATTAGACATCCTCAAGACCTCAAACGAAAAGAGTCGAAATGTATCATTAACATTTTCCTCTTGATCCAAGCAAATCATCCATAATTGGCTAGCAACCTGCTTAGATAATGGGACTTTTTACCCATTATGGCAGGTCACTTCATTAACCAATAGATTCGCTAGTTGCAGGCGGCATCACTCGCCTCACAACTCATTAAACATTCCAAATTAGTTGGTGATGAGACCTGACCGATTCCAATCAGTACACCTGATAGTTAATTACTATCAGATGCCCTTATTTCGTCAGCTGCCCTGCCCAATGAGATATAAGGTATTCATCCAGATTGATCCATGGATATGACCAGATAAATATCCTAAAATCCCCCAAACGTAGTTCCTCCAAAATTCAGGTCAACCGATTTCCAATTCACTTCATCTTTGGGAATTTTTCCCCTAGCAGTACCAGGTAATCTAGCAGGCTGGGAATATGGGCAAAAATCCCAACACCATGGAACAAAGTTTTTAAGCTGGTTTTGTCGTTTCTCATATGTTGATCATTATTTATCTTGTCATATCCATAAAAAAGGTTTATTGAATGTGCATTATAACCCACAGTTACCTCTCCCACCTCACATGCTTTCTATGTTACCGTAGTTAGTGAATCTCATTGCCTTTTAATTTTAGTAGCACAGCAGGTAATATGAGTGTAAGCTGAGCCAAATTACATACACGCTCTATGAGTAAAAATGACAAACAGATGACCAGAAGTCACTAGCTCTACTGTATGCTTTATAAGGAGAAAGATTGATTGTTTCAGTAATTTGCTAATCAGAATTCACAGTTAGGGATTCTACAATCTAGTTACATACATAATTCTGAGCTAGTTATTACACCTTATAATGACCTAACAACACTTAGTCTTGTTCAAACGCCAATCCTTCTCCTCTAACTTAGACGCGCATATACAACCCTTTCATCAAATACAAAGCCTTGAATTCGCTTCAACCTTGGTATTTATAAGGAGATTTGTCTATAACTCTCCTGTTCCCAGCGTGGCAGTGGACGGTGCACAAGGACAATGCCAGTGGAACTAGCCGTTAGTGCTAAAGTAATTAGAGCCCAGCAGAGGGTGCTGGAGCAATAACTACTTAGGCTTAGAAGTGCGAGTTTTACAATAAAAAACCCACCAAAGCGACGCGGTGCACATAACAAAAGGGGTTCTGCAACCATTGTTGAGGGAACCTGGGCGAAAAATGGTGCACGATGTGATAGCTGCAAGATATTTGCAATGGCAAGGTTAATGGAGCGTGAGACCTCTCAAAGAGGTTCATGCACAGGAGCATTCAGAATATCATAAAAGAAAAATTGTAAACGGGAAAGGGTTTATTTTAGAAGTTGACCAATAATGAATGTTGGTTGGGAAAACATAATTAAGCTTGGAAGGGGGAATAGGGATGTGCTGCAGTGGGCCCAAGCACTGACCCACCAATAGGGCAACGCTGCCATCCAAATTGGTGGAATAAGCTAAATCTGACTTCTCTTGAGTGATTGATTGAAGTTTGATGTGACCTGAACGGGTTGCTACATAATTGGAACAGGTTTCAAAACCCTGTCCTAACAAACCAATTTTAAACCATCCGCATTAATTTGGTAAACCGTCCATTTTAATGCCTGGACCAATGTAAGGGGGCTGGGCACTTGGCACTCCACTAGTACCAACCTGGGCATATTTTGCCCATACCCAGCATTGTTCTAGGGTGTTCCTCAGGTCAGGGAGGGCCTGGAGCTTCACCTTCTGGGCCTCCTGGTACCCAGCCTTATCTTTGGGGTTGGTCCCCACTATGATGTCATATGCACATGACAGTATTTCAGCCTTCTGAGCTACTTTAAGTCTTGTCTCAGGGTCTCGTGCTATTTGGAATAGCTATCCAGAATGGTAGAAGCAGCGGTCAAGCTCAAAAATCAGAGTTCAGCACAATAAGGTTACCAATGGGTGAATAAACATGCTTTATAAAAGCCAAAAAAAAGAATGTGAATAATCCTGTGCCTAATCCTACTCCAGAAAGAATGCTTTTGTGAATAGAGGAGAGAATATAGACACCAACATTCCAGATCCAGAATATACCTCCCAGAGTTATATGATGAATAGTCAGAAGATAGCTCAAAATTAAGTCTCAATTTTGTCAATATGGAGGTGATCCTGTGTAACATTTCACCAAAAAAACCCCAAATGAAGAGGATAATGATAGTGATTTATATTTATGTGACCCTTAAGGCTTATGGAAAGCTCTCTTCCTCATTAACTATTAGCTCAAAAAATAACTCATTATGATTATGTATTACTGTGATCCAAAAAATAGCACTTATTCAGATTTATGAGTAATATTTGGGGATGTTGTTTGGGCGTCTTAGAAAAATTTGTTTTCCAGCTAATCCTGAAAACCAGAAGTGCTTCCCTACCAGATCCAATTGATAAAAATAGATAGAAAAATAGCTCAGCGTATTCCTTATGAGTATATTCCAGGGGTGCGACCCTTATCTGCACTCATAATCCACATTCAGTACCATTGCAATATACCTGGGTGTTGGTATGCCAAAGCAGTTTATCATAAAAATAATGATGAATTATCTGTAAACCTCCATAGTCACGGATTTAGGCTCAAGTGTTTGTTCCTTAAAAAAGACTTATTTTGTTTGAGTTTATTTTTTAGTTGCAGTACATGATACAGCTGAAATTTTTAATTTGGTGATAAACGCCTTAGTGGGTAATGGTGCCACCGGTAACTTTATTGATCTGCAATATGTGCAAGCCTTGAAACTGAGAGTCACGCCAGGATCACCCAGTATGGGGGCTTTATACATTCTGATTTTTAATATTCCTCTTTGTAAGACATTTTAGTTTATTGCACATGGCCATATGTTTATGCCAACTTTTTGCTCTTCCAGAACTCCTAACCCAGCAATAATGGTGATAAGTTGGTGGCGCCGTACTTAATAACATTTTATCTGGTAAGGAACATTTCTGTTTGTACCTTCAATCTTCAAGTGCTAGAATCCCCAACTTCTAACGCTGGCAACAGGAAATACAATAATGGCTAAAGGGAGTATTCTTCTACTGATGTAGTGACTGACCTAACTACCACACCTCTAATTTATGCACCATTTAAAGCCATTTTTAAAATAAAAAGAGCCAAATATCTACCAAATAACTCAAAATTCGATCTGAGCTTCCAGCTGACAGTTGACCTAACCAAAATCAACTGTAATTAACATCTCTACATTGCCAAGGAGTTTCAAGCTTTAAAGGCGTGGATTGATGACATGATGGAGAAAGAGTTATGAATAAATTTTTTCCGTTTTCCTCTCTATAGTTCTCACTCAGAAAGCTGATGGCACTCTGAGACCATGTTTTGACAAAGGAAACCTTAATACTGTAATTGTAAGTCCTGAGATCAGCCCCTATGCCTGGACAAGAAGTAGACATATCACAGAACCAAAAAAATTAATAAGGCTGCTGTACCCATCACCAAAAAGGGCGAATTAGCCCATGTAGTTTATGAGTGGTAGGTCACAGCATATCTCTTATGGCTCCTCTTCTAATGCTTCCTACTAAAATGTAGTTATTGCAAAGGATAGGGGGCTATTCAAGGAGGTTTAAAAATTAGAAGTAATCTTCAGCCTTCAGGTTGCCTTCCCATCAAACGCCAAATTTACCAAGAATGATTTTAAAGTTTTTATAAGGTATGTAAACTGAATAAAAATGTAAACAAGTCAATTTGATTACGTTTTAATTTGATGTGCACACCTAAGCCTTCTGATTTGTCTTATGGTGTGCCGAGTCTATTCCAATATAGTCAGACATGTAAAACTCACTTGTTACAATTTGGAATCTTCCCTACCATCCCTGCATGAGAGCGTGCTCACCAATTCTGCCAGACAGATCGCCGTTGTATGTAAAGCATAGCTAAACTGTAAAACAATTTTGCAAACATTAGATAGCGCTGATTAGAGCAAGGGTTGGTGTGATATGACTCCCCTACCCAGACCATAATCAATATTGTAATTAGATATTGTTTCAATCCATTCCAATATTGCTATTTTGAGATTAGATGGTCATAATTCACACCCTTATTACTTCCCTTATAGATTTATGAGAATGCAGCACCCATAAAGGCTCTGCTGTTAGTCCATTTTTACTTTCTGATTTTAAACAAAAAAGCTATAAAATACCTAATTTTTTGACTTTAAGTAGTCCGCGGTTCTTATTGTCAGCCATGTTCTCTGGTCTTCAGAATGACTGGGCCATAGCGTCACTTATCACCACGCTTTTACCCTCAGTTTATGTCATGTGCA